>CM065691.1:54354956-54357456 GCA_017654935.2 Phymorhynchus buccinoides
ACAGAATGAGAGAGAGAGAGAGAGAGATACAGAGAGACAGACAGACAGAGAGACAGACAGACAGAGAGACAGAGATACAGACGCATAAAACAAAATCCGTTGATATTTCTTTTAAAGACAAACAGCAAAACGAACAGAATAACAACCAGGTTCGTAGAAAGGCAGTAAGAACAACGCAGGTGAAAGAAACGAACAAACGAAAGAACAAAATAATGTGACCCAGCACCACGAAAGGGGACATTAAGTGTCAAAATGACAATCTGAGAAAACGTAGCATATACAACCTTCAGACAATTGTCTGTCAAATGATATCAGAACCATTCTTGTAACTTTTTTTCTGTTTTAGAGTTATTGTGACGAGGTAATGGGTTAAAAGGCTAAGTCCCTAGGGAAGACTTTAGAAAATTTGCCTTTAGCCCACCCACTCTCTAGGGTATGGGAGATGAGCAACTTTCCCGGCCCCTTTTCATCTAATAAATTTATATTTGTGCCCGGGTTCTGGCTCGTATGGTTGTAAGAAATACAAGTGGTTGAATTGCTCTAAATGGCAGACAGAGAGAAGTAGGGTTTTACATGAAATTACAAGACTCCCACTCTCATCAGTCTGACCAAAGGGTTCAGGATTATTTGACACTTGTATTTTATTTACTCACAAAATCTGCATAAGATTATGCAACAAATAATTAATAAAGCAGCTCAATGGCGCCAAAACAAAATATGGATAAAAAAACAATGGAATCCGAAAGGATTTACAAGACTTTTGTCTTTCTATAAGGTTCGCCCCATGCCGGAAGGGTTACTAATTATCTTCAGTGTCCGTAGGAAAGTTCAAATGATTGGCACAGTCCGGTGGACTTAGCTGTTGTCAGGTTCCTCCGTGGTGATCGGCGAGTGCTGGGTTGGCTGGGCTTGCTCGTCAGATGAGAGTAGCTCCCAGTCGTTCCGGTTACGGCTTCGCGGGATGGCACGGTTCAGGCGTGGTCTCCTCGCGGATTCTGGGTGCGGGTCGTCTTGGCGACGGACCCGTCTTGGTGCTTGGTGGAGTCCGGGATGATCGTCCGGCCCACGATGCCCTGCTGATAATCACAGGAGAAGGTGGATGTAGATCTCTATGGCTTAGAGACAAGGGGCTTCAGTCGGCAGGGCATTAGTGAATCCCAACCGGCTAGAAGGCTTCCCTTGTACAATAGCACTAGTTAATAAATAAACTGAATTTCAGTTAACAAACTGAGATCAGTAAAACATAAAAGGTGATCAATCCAACATCACTCTCCATCCAACACCTGGAAAGGAATGGTATCATAAAGTGCAAGATTGCGGCCCATAGGTTTCCTACTAAAAATAGACAAAAGGGTTAGTAGGCATAAACTCCGGTTCTGGTACCAAAAGTGTTCAAGTCAAAAACACACACACACACAAATAATCAGTGCACATAAATAGAACAGAATGTTTACCACTTCTTTTCTATAACATATCTATCTACTCCTTATTCATCATTGAACATAGGATCTAGATCAAAAACAAGAGTCAAACACCAGTCAAATAATACAACCAGTCTCAATCACCAGTCAGTTTCAGCGTCAATAAGAGACTTACTAGGTGGGCTATTCTGGCTGGGAGAGGTGTTGCTCTAGTCAGTTTCAGCGTCTTGTGTGAAAAACTTTTTCTCACTACGCCAATTATAGCCTTCACTTTCAAACAATGAAAGCCTGCTATTGGTTTATAGCACAGTGACACGTCACAAGATGATGCTATAATTTTATGCATACTAGTACCGAACAATCACGCGCCAGTTACATCCTTATCACGTGCCGACATTCAAATCATTCTCGTGCTTCGGAAAGGGTTTCAAAGGGGCCGACCGGGTTTGTCACTTCTTGTGATGGGTAAGGTAGATCGGGGTTCAAAGAGATAATTGCCTTACTCGGCGTTCTTTAGATGGTGGGTGGCAATTAACGTGGCGGCCGGACAGAGAAAGAAAATGAAAAGGGGGGGAAGGGGGGGGGGGGGGGGTGGTAGATAAGGGGGGGGGGGGGGTGTAGATCGGAGAAAGTGGGTCACGCGGGACACTTACGTCACAGTTATGAGCATTTAAAGTTGGTAGGGCCTAGGTGAACTGTTGGCCATTTTGAGAAATCACAGTCTAATGTTTAGCCTAGCTGAGGAAAAATGCACCAACCTACTAATTTTAAAGCACCTTTTTCAGTATTTAGATACTATAACGAAGATTGTCCTTTATAAATATGAAAGATGAGATGCTAGAGAAAATGAACATACCCAATACTCAAAATTGATTTTTAAAAATTAGATTTTTGACTTGGCAACCGTGTTGTGAGAAACTAGACCAGCGACTTAATGTCCCTTTCGTGGTGTTGTGTCGCAAAAACAAACAAACACAATTATTCCCCGCCCATACTTAGCGAAGAAAGTCCGTGTGTATGCAAAAAAACCACAAATTGAAACAGACTGAGGCCGTGTACACACGGATATTCCATGCGGA
>CM065691.1:54362456-54364956 GCA_017654935.2 Phymorhynchus buccinoides
CAATATCCATCCTATCCCGTCCAGCCACCTTTCCCAGTCCTGGGGGAGGAGTGTCGTCGTCCAGTGGTTGTCTTGTGAGTATACGATGAGAGTGAGAGAGAGAGGGGGGGGGGGGGAGAGAGAGAGGGAAAGAGAGAGAGAGAGAGAGAGAGAGAGAGAGAGAGAGAGAGAGAGAGACAGAGAGACACACAGAGAGAGTGTGTGTGTGTGTGAGTGTGTGTGTGTGTGTGTGTGTGTGTGTGTGTGTGTGTGTGTGTGTGTGTGTGTGTGTGTGTGTGTGTGTGTGTGTGTGTATATGTGTGTGTCAGTGTATGCGTGTGTGCATGTGTGTGTGTGTTCGTGCTTGTGTATATATGTTCGTGTGTGCATGCGTGCGTGCGCATTCGCGAGCGCGTGCGTGTGTTTGTGTGTGCGCACGCGCGTGCGTGCATGTGTATGTTCTTGTGTGCATGCGTGCGTGCGCGTGCACATGCTTGTGCATAATTAAGTTTGTAATGTGCTAATTTCAATCTGCTGCGCACGTCCTAAAAGATGACTCTGCTTAAACTTGTTATTATTTGAATGGGCATTAATAATAAAGTATCTGAATTTGAGTTAGACGAAGATTGAAATAGTCACGCTTAAGAGAGGAGAATGTATTATTATTATTAATTATTCATTTCACTTATTCTACTTATTCATTTGACATCATTTGAATTTGTCCCCAGGAAGGCTTCTCACTCAGATCGAGCCACACCACCCACGGAAGACCCCCCTCCGCTGAGGATTAGGGCGGGAGCAGCCTCGGGGGTGTTTGTCGCTTGTGCTGCTCTGGCTGGAGGCTGCTTTGGTGCTGGTGATTACACCGTGGATGAGGAAACAATGTAGGCCTGACATTTAAGACGGATGTTGACGAGAGGGAGGGAGGGAGGGAGAGGGGGAGGGAGAGAGAGAGAGAGAGGATGGAGAGAGAGAGAGGGGAGAGAGGGGGAGAGAGAGATAGAGAGGGGGGGGGAGCGAGAGAGAGAGAGAGAGAGAGAGAGAGAGAGAGAGAGAGAGAGAGAGAGAGAGAGAGAGAGAAAGAGATTGAGAGGGAGAGAGATAGAGAGAGAGGAGGGGAGCGAGAGAGAGAGAGAGAGAGAGAGAGAGAGAGAGAGAGAGAGAGAGAGAGAGGGGGGAGCGAGAGAGAGAGAGAGAGAGAGAGAGAGAGAGAGATTGAGATTGAGAGAGAGAGAGAGAGAGAGAGAGAGAGAGAGAGAGAGAGAGAGAGAGAGAGAGAGAGAGAGAGAGAGAGATTGAGAGAGAGAGAGAGAGAGAGAGAGAGAGAGAGAGAGAGAGAGAGAGAGAGAGAGAGAGAGATGTGCGTGTACTTGCGTCTGTGTATGTCCACTCCTAGATCTTTGAGAGTTATCGTCAAAATTGAACTTTTAATGCAGCTTTCAGAGACATTGTCAGAACAAGCGGTTGACGATGACATTTTATCGAACAAATGACACGTAATCTAAGAAACTGCACAGATAAACCCAGCGAAGATAAGATGACAGCACACTGTTATCACCATACATTTTCCAAATTGCAGTTAGATTGTCTTAAAAGCCAAGCACTGACAAGCCAAACGCTTCCATTAGTAAGGCACGAACAAAATGTAGATATTATTGTAGATTTAAAGCTAATATTATAAAACAAAATGTGTAGCGAAAACACCCCTCTTATTTATCTCGTCAACGTCGTAGTTTCTTTATGATGACAGTGTATGTTCCCCCAGTATGTTACACTAAGACAAACATAAATGGTTAATTCAAATAAAAATGAAACACAAGTGATATATAATTCCTTACTTAAAATTGTGATTTATATCCACTTTTCGTATAACGTAACCAGCTGATTTGTTTTCAAACTGATTACAAGTGATCTTTGTTTTGCCCTAGGCTTTCAACGACAGTTTAATAACAACATGCCCTGTAAACGTGTGTTGCACCAATGCACTGTTCCTTAAGGATCGGTTAAACCGCACGAATAACTCATGCAGGCTAGCTAGCCTACTTTCTCAGCTTTGACTTTTGCAACATTCATCCGCCGTCACTGTGTTTCAAAAACGTTCTCAATCAATACGTTGTAATTCGAAACAAAGTTAGATAATATCGGTTAAAATCGAACGCCGTTGTGAAGAGCCACGTTCTTTCTTATTCATCTTGTCCACACAGAGACATGACCCTCACATACACACAGAAATGTTCCTTGAGACTTGACTAAATACAAACAAAATGGTAGTTGTGGCAGCAAAATGTCGGTTAATATTAAAACCTTGGACTAGCTAAAACAGTTGGCCAACAGAAATATCCATTCTTCAATCTCCCGTAGTTAAAAAAAAAGTATATGTATGAATGGATAGCACAGTCTGATTAAGAGACAAAGAGACACAAGCACTCCACAAAACGATGTCGTCTGCAATACCGGAAGATCCCCTCCTACGTACGGGACCTTTCTTCACTCACAAACAAAAGAGCAACAGACTATTGCT
>CM065691.1:54372456-54377456 GCA_017654935.2 Phymorhynchus buccinoides
TTGATAGACGTTTGAAACTTGAATCACACTCGCTCATGTCACTTCATGCGAGTCATTGCAATATGTTTTTGCTTTTGCTGTCATAATAATAAATAAATAAAAACAATAACAAAGCTTTCGTATCTGTCTGTGTGTGTGTGTGTGTCTGTTTTACCTTCTCACTCCCAGTGTCTGTCGTATCGTTTGTCTCTGTCTCTGTTTATGTCTTTTTGTCTCTGAACCTATATCTGTCTCTCTCTCTCTCTCTCTCTCTCTCTCTCTCTCTCTCTCTCTCTCTCTCTCTCTCTCTCTCTCTCTCTCTCTCTCTCTCTCTCTCTCTCTCTCTCTCTCTCACTCTCTCTCTCTCTCTCTCTCTCTCTGTGCTGCATACACTCGCGCACACACACGCTACCTCCCCCCCTCACCCCCCTCCACACACACACACACACATACGCAAGTCCACACATGCTCTCACACAAACACACACACACACGCGCGCGCACACACAAACACACACTCATACGCATACTTACACACACACACACACACACACATACACACACACACACGCACACATACACACGCACACACACACACACGCTCTCATATAAATACACACATACGCGCGCGCGCACACACACACACAAACACGCGCGCACGCGCGCACGCACACACACACACACACTCCCCACCCCCATTCCGCACCCCCTCCACACACACACACACACACACACTAAAACAATACAACACCCGTGGGATGACGTCCCGTTGTTGAATGACACTCGATCATCTCACTCGATGCCAGAGCATCACAGCAACCCTTGATTCTGCTGTCACACGAGGAAGACACGTGGAAAAAGAACAAGAACAACTAAGATTCTCATTTCGCATCACTGTCATACAGCTACTGAAGAGAGAAGCATCATTAATCAGCCGCGAGGCAAAACCTGGTTAATGTATTCAGTGATGTGTGTTCCTGGCTGACTATCTGTCTATTTGTGTATCTATGTGAACACGGTAACGTTTGAACGGAGGCTCCCATTTTGCCCACGGATAGGTACTTAGAATACCTAAGCCAAGTTCGAAACTGAAGGTAATTGGTCAAAGGTCGAGGTCACCGAACCCCCAAAATGCTGCCGCGCGCCTGCCTTTCTCTAGCTGTCACGAGCTATAGTTGAGATCCTCGCTGGCGCAGGGGCACTGTAAAGTGCAGGTGTAGACTGTTTGACCAGACTTTAGTACTGTTGTTTCAGAGGTGTTTGTCTGTTCCTGCAAGGTCACTGCTGCCACACGGCTGGTTGGTATAATGTGTCCACGCCCTTGTTCATATTTCACGTTTCTTCTCCATAGACAAACATAACAGAACCCCGAGTCAGGAGATTGATCAAAGTAGTACAGGGGGAAAGGGGGTTAAAGGGGGAGGGGGAGAAGGTTGGAGAACTAGTTGGACAGTTGATAGACATGGGGAGATTGCCTGGCCTAATTGACTGATCCAAAAAGGAGGAGCAGGGAGAAGAAGAAAAAGAAAAGAAAAAGAAGAAGAAGAAGAAGAAGAAGAAGAAGAAGAAGAAGAAGAAGAAGAAGAAGAAGAAGAAGAAGAAGAAGAAGAAGAAGAAGAAGAAGAAGAAGAGGAAGAAGAAGAAGAAGAAGAAGAAGAAGAAGAAGAAGAAGAAGAAGAAGAAGAAGAACAAGAAGAACAAGAAGAACAAGAACAAGAACAAGAAGAAGAAGAAGAAGAAGAAGAAGAAAATATAAGCTTTATATTTGTTGCTAACCACTTAGCTCATCATTGTTCATTTCTTTGGAAGGTGTTGAATGAAGATGTTTAAACCAAGAAGAGAAAGAAGAAGAGAAAGAAAGACAGAAAGACAGAAAGGAGGAGGAGAAGAAGAAGAAGAGTAGTAGTAGTAGTAGTAGTAGTAGTAGTAGTAGTAGTAGTAGTAGTAGTAGTAGTAGTAGTAGTAGTAGTAGTAGTAGTAGTAGTAGTAGAAGAAGAAGAAAAAGAAGAAGAAGATGAGGAAGAAGACGATTTGCGAGAAAGACAGAGGAAAGAAAAAGAGCGAGTTAGAAGGGTATGAAGAATATTATTGTAAAGAAGAAGAGCGAATCACTGACAGGACCACACAAAGTTATCAAAATGAGTATTTTGATTATCTACTCGAATTGCTTTTTTTTTTTTTAATCGTGTGTTGACCATGTACAACCCGTAATCAGAACGAACCTAGTCACGCTCTTGAAGAGCTTTAAAAACAACAACAGAAAGGATCTTTCGCTGTTGTGCAGTGTTCGGAGGAAAAAGGACAATCACGAAAATACACTTACATAAGAAAAAAGTATTGGTTTGGGAATGCGCTTCGTTAATGATCTGTGTACACGTTAACATTATTCACGAGGTATGTCTATTTCCCCATGGCAACACAGTGATAGCCCACGCTTAATACACTTCACTGTGTTGCCACGGGGAAATATAAATATTTTGTGAATAGTGTTGATGTGTACACAGACCTTTGGTGACCTTAAAGTCATCCTTTTATACATATATATATATATGTATAGTCACTTCATTTTTCATAATTGTATTGACTTATCCTACATTTTCACTTTTCATAGTGAGAGGAGAGAGGTAGGGAGAGGGTGATATGTGTGTGGGGGGGGGGGGGGGAGTGTTGACAAGGCAATGATAAAGTTTAAGGATACGTCATTTTAGTTGGCTTAGTTTGTATGGAATGTCATCGTTCTACGTCATAAGTCTTTTTTACGTGGTGTTTCTACCTTTGTCAGTTCTGTACCTTGAAAAAGAGGGGTTACCCCCTCGAAAGCTTGGAGTAAAATTAGAACTCACGCAGGATTTTTTATTTTTTTTCTTCAGATGTATATATATATATATACAGAACAAAAGACACAGAGGCAAACAAGTTGTTTTGTCTATCTGTATATGTATATATATGTATATATATATATATATAAGCCTGCAGCAAATCAAATAACTTACAGCAGATACGGGAATCAGCTTTTTCAATCCACAGTGTGTGGGTGACACAGGGGGGTGGGGGTGGGGGGGGGGGTGGGGGGGGTGTATATTTGTATGCAAATGGCACAACGAAGAGTGCATGAAAAGGGGGATAAGTGTATGTAAATGATGAGAAGGGTGAGCCAAGGAAAAGAACAGATAAGAACCGGGATCCCCGATTCCCTGCAAGGATTTAAGAGTGCGGGAGAGAAAAGAATAAAAAATTGACGAAAAAAAGAAACACACACAAAAAAACCCCACAAGTATTAAAGCAAAACGAGGTTACGTAAGCAATACAATAGGAAGACAGGGACAAGAAAGATATGGGGGAAAAGCCATCAGTAAAGAAGAAGCAGCAATAAAAGGAAGAACGAGGGAATAATTAAAAGGAGGAATAGGGGTAGAATATAGCAGAAGAAGAATAAAATAAAATAAAAAACAACCCAAGAACAACACGAAGAGAATTGAAATACAGATTCCTAATCATTTTGCCGCTAATTCTCTGATTTCTCTCCACCAGAATCTATGCATTATTTCCATCATTATTGCCCTCTAGAAAGAGAAGGTCAGCTTTGCGGGTAAGACACTAAAAAAAATAGATTAAAAAAACCCAAGAATCGGAAGAGCGAATGAGAGAGAGAGAGAAAGAAAGAAAGTAAGAAAGAAAACCTAACCAAAGGAGAACATTCAATAAATTGAAAAACGCATTTCTTAGTTAGCGTAATTATATACCTCCTTTCTCTAATTTATTACAAACATAAAATAGATCAAATAGGCCCGAACTTATCGAAAATCGGATAGCATAGGGTAGCAAGGGGGTAGAGTTGTATCCAAATAGTCACAGAAGAAGGTATTTAAGAGGACTTAGGTCGTGTACACATACACGCGGATGTTCCGCGCGGAAACTCATGCGCAATCAGTAGATAAGTAAAAGAAAGAATAAAAAAGATAAGCGCACGTGCCCGTACTTCCCCTACTCCCTATATTTGTTTTCTCCCTTCCTTCGTTTACTGATTGATTATTTCCGCGCGAAAGATCGGGATGTACTGTGTACCAGGCCTTAAGCTCGGGCACAAGGGTATGCAAAAACAAAGCAACAACAAAACAGCAGCAGCAGCAGCAGCAGAGAGACAGAGACAGAGACAGAGACAGAGACACACACAGATGCACAGACAGACATACATACATACAGACATGGAGAAAAGACAGAAAGAGAATGGGAGGCCAAGACAGTGGGAAAAATGTAGACAAACGCGACACATGCAGACAAGCAGACGGACAGACGGACAGACATACACACACACACACACAGACAGACATAAACACATATAAACATAACGCATACAGACAAGCAGACAGACAGGCATGAAGACAGACACACAGACAGACAAACAGACAGACATATAGAAACAGAAACACACAGACAGACAAACAGACATATAGAAACAGAAACACACAGACAAACATAACGCATACAAACAAGCAGACATGCAGGCAGACAGACAGACAGAAACAGAAGCACATAGACAAACATAACGCATACAGACAAGCCAGACAGACAGTGGAGCAGGTTTTGTTATTCCATCACTTAGAATAGAAAAGTCATACTATTTAGGCAAAGGCATTTCAATATTTACTTCCGAATTATATGAAATAATGCGAGCTTTAGAATTTGTTTATGATCTACCATATTCAATTTATAACATTTTAGTTTGTGAGGATTCAAAATCAGTTTTACAAACTCTAAATCAAAGTAACAGTAAAACTCGTAACGACATTGCCTTTGAAATTAAACAGTTGATTCATTGTATTGTTGCAAAAGGTATTGGTATTGATTTTTGCTGGGTGCCATCTCATTGTGGACTCTTTTGGAATGAAGTTACTGATAGAGCTGCCAAAAGAGGGGCTTTTAATAACTCTAACTTGGTTTCTAATGAGAAACTGGCATTATCAACACATGAAATTTACTGTTTATTGGAAAAATCTACTTACATCAACTCATCTGACTTTA
>CM065691.1:54412456-54414956 GCA_017654935.2 Phymorhynchus buccinoides
TATGTAAATTAGGCTAAACTCCCAAAACGATTGGCTGTTTAGCCTAATTTACATACTACTACCCGTGTTGACTGACTAAACCGCACTCATGATTGCACGCCCAGAGGATTAGGGAGAAACTGTTATTAGCATAAGCGAAAACGTTCAGAATTTTCTTCATCGCAGGTTTCACGTATTTTCCCTCTTATAGCTGGTAAGAAAATCTTGTTCTTACCAGGTTTGACTCCCATACAAATGCCCTCAAATTGAAAACGAACATCGTTTTAGAGAACCACTAGGTCACGTGTCAAAATCACATGTTGCACGTGTTTTCCCTCTTATAGCTGGTAAGAAATCTTGTTTTGACCAGGTTTGACTCCCACACAAATGCCCCCACATTGAAAACGAAACATACTTTTAAAAAGCAGCCTCAATTTCAAGTTTGGGGCATTTGTATGTGGGTCACAGCTACCCAAAAAACAACAACAAGGGACTTAATCGTGGTGGGTCAGTGTATTTTTAACGCGTTGGCTTTCTAATATTCTCCTCGACAGTCATGCTTGTTGTAAATAAACACTCTCGGACACGCTTAAGTTTATAACGAAAACCTTATTTATAAGAGTAGTAGTCTCCCTTCGCCAGCAAATAAGCGATGCAAACACAGGCTTGCTAAGTTAAAAAAACACACCACCAAACAACGAACAAAGTAACAATAATCAAGCAAAAACGATTAAGACGTGCGCTAATATTTCTATCAATAACCGTCTTCTCTTCTGTCCTCTCAGTTCTTATTACTTTATTTCCCTTTGTCTTTAATGATTGAGTTCACCCTCAGAACAATCTCCTAATTTCACAGGGTCATTGCATCCATTGTCGCCATGTCAACTTCCGTTGATCTCCCTTGATTCAATCACAAAGAAAAGAATGATCCCCCTTCAAATTGAAAATCTTGGCGAGTGATTGCCCCTCAACAAATTAATGCTCTCAGCTTCCTTTCTTTAATTTCTTCGTTGCTGTGTCCTTTATTTGTTTTTTATATGTGTTAATTATAGGCCTACTATATTATCCTTTGTTAAGAAACATTTCTTTGCTTCTGCTTCTCTTCGTGGTATGATTTTTACCCATCGATTTACGAGTTTAATTGAACGTTACCTGGCTGTATGAGATTTTGATTTCAAATGGACAGAAAGTATCAAATAGGTGCTAAAAAAGTTTAGTTTAGAGCATTGAGTTTTATTTTTATTTTTTTAAAACAAAAAATAGAGAGTGAATACAAAACAAGCGCGGATTCGCAATCGTTTGTGGCAGCGGTCTATTTTTACCACTCCAATCATTACATACACTGAGTCGCCTCCACTGGCTTTTCAATAATTTTAATCTGTAAACCAGAATGTTATCTGCACTATTTCGTAACTTTTTATATCTTTTGGAAAACATTTAAAACTATTTATCCTACTTATGCTCATCGAAAGAAGCACCGCATACTCGTGTCTGTTGCAGTGTCTGTATTACGTATGCTTATTAGTTTGTACGCTTTAAAATGAAGATTCATGTGCTCTGTTCAGTATATAATTCTTTCCATACGTTAGGACTAAAACAATTCTGATCGCTTCTCGGCCTTTTGGCTAAGACTGATTCAGGAACATAAATTTTTGTTTATACCCTGGTTGGTTTGTTCAGCCCGTCGTACATGGCGAAAGCCGATACGCGACGTTAAACTGAACTTCCATCCTAGGACTGTAGATATGTAGATATGACAACTGAAATGTTACTTTATGCCCAAGTATGTTTTTCTCTTTTACAATATGTGCAACAATGTTGTCAATATGTGCGACAATTGTGGACCGACAGACAGACCAACAAAGTGAGTTATAGGTGTGTGGCTTGAGCCACAAACAAAAACAAACACAGATAAACTGGCACACAGCCAAACAATGCACGGAATAGCAAACTGCACATAGAAAGACAGATATACACACTGACAGAATACTAGACAAACAAGACATGATAAACCTGATTTCAATAACAAAGCTGATAAATAAGAAAATCCAATAGACACAAATGAACGCCATCTTGCCTTTTGTTTCTTGGAGACGTAAAACGAGAAAGGGTTGTAGTCATTGATGGATTACCGGAGTAATCCTGTCCTGATGAATCGTTCAAGTCCATTGTCTTTGCGTCTGCGTCTGCCTCTCACTCCCTCATAGTGTCCCTGAATCAGTTTGCCTGTCTCCCTCTGTCTGTCTCTCTGCCTATGTGTCTCTGTCTCCATTTCTCTCTCACTCTCTCTCTCACTCTCTCTCTCTCTTTCTCACTCGGTATCTCGCTCTCTTTCTTCTCTCCTCTTTTCTCTCGAGAGGGTGACTCGTTCTTGCTTTCCTATAATCCCATCTCTCCTCCTTTGTCTCTCCTCTCTCTCTCTGCTCTCGGTACATCTCTCTCCTCTCTCTCTTCTTCTCTCTCTCTCTGAACACTCAATCTGTCAGCTCTCTCTCGACTCTTTCGCTCTCTCTCTCTCGAA
>CM065691.1:54417456-54419956 GCA_017654935.2 Phymorhynchus buccinoides
TAGTGATCCAGCAGCTTAACGCTCTAGTCTATTATATTAAGTGTATAAGGTTTATGCACGGAACCTACGGATTGCGAATCTAATGTACATGTACCCTTAACCCCCCATAACGCATTCGTATTCGTATTCACTGTTCTGCCCGATGTTGTTGCGACTGGTCCTGGCGTTATGCTACCCGGTGTCACAGGCAAAAAACGACTCCCCCAAAAACACCCTTTTCACTCCCGAAAGTCCTTTTTCCTTTCCCGAAGTCTTTTTTTCCTGGGAAATGAACACTCCCCCTTAGGAAAATAACACTCTCCTCACGCAGGCCAAAAAGACTCCAGGAAAATACACTCCCCGAATTCTTTTTTCCTAGGAAATTAACACTCCCCTCAGGAAAATAACACTCCCCTCACGCAGGACAAAAAAACTCAAGGTAAAAACCACACTCCTCCGAAGTCTTTTTTTCCTGGGAAATTAACACTCCCCCTTAGGAAAATAACACTCTCCTCACGCAGGACAAAAAGACTCCAGGAAAATACACTCCCCGAAGTCTTTTTTTCCTAGGAAAATAACACTCCCCCTGAGGAAAATAACACTCCCCTCACGCAAGACAAAAAGACTCCAGGAAAATACACTCCCCGAAGTCTTTTTTTCCTGGGAAATGAACACTCCCCCTTAGGAAAATAACACTCCCCTCACGCAAGACAAAAAGACTCCAGGAAAAATACACTCCCCGAAGTCTTTTTTTCCTGGGAAATGAACACTCCCCTCAGGAAAATAACACTCCCCTCACGCAGGACAAAAAGACTCCCCCTCAGGAAAATAACACTCCCCTCACGCAGGACCCCGAAAAAACACTCCCCGAAGTCTTTTTTTCCTGGGAAATTAACACTCCCCCTTAGGAAAATAACACTCCCCTCACGCAGGACAAAAAGACTCCAGGAAAATACACTCCCCGAAGTCTTTTTTCCTGGGAAATTAACACTCCCCTCAGGAAAATAACACTCCCCTCACGCAGGACAAAAAGACTCCAGGAAAAAACCCACTCCTCGAAGTCTTTTTTTCCTGGGAAATTAACACTCCCCTCAGGAAAATAACACTCCCCTCACGCAGGACAAAAAGACTCCAGGAAAATACACTCCCCGAAGTCTTTTTTTTCCTGGGAAATGAACACTCCCCTAAGGAAAATAACACTCCCCTAACGCAGGACAAAAAGACTCCAGGAAAATACACTCCCCGAAGTCTTTTTTCCTGGGAAATGAACACTCCCCCTTAGGAAAATAACACTCCCCTCACGCAGGCCAAAAAGACTCCAGGAAAATACACTCCCCGAAGTCTTTTTTTCCTGGGAAATTAACACTCCCCCTTAGGAAAATAACACTCCCCTCACGCAGGACAGAAAGACTCCAGGAAAATACACTCCCCGAAGTCTTTTTTCCTAGGAAATTAACACTCCCCTCAGGAAATTAACACTCCCCTCACGCAGGACAAAAAGACTCCAGGAAAAAACCCACTCCTCGAAGTCTTTTTTTCCTGGGAAATTAACACTCCCCTCAGGAAAATAACACTCCCCTCAAACAGGACAAAAAGACTTCCAGGAAAAAAACCACACCCCGAATTCTTTTTTTCAAGAAATTAACACTCCCCTTAGGAAAATAACACTCCCCTCACGCAGGAAAAAAGACTTCCAGGCAAAAATGACTGCATCTACCAAAATGATAAAATATGATTAGGTCTGTGTGTCCTTAAACTAGAAAGTACGGAACCACAGCAAACGTACACAAAAGACGACTAATAAAGCCTATATTACATTATTGAAAGGTATTTCTTGCTTACATTGTTTTTGCATGTATTAATCCATAATTTCCTATAACATAAAATTAAAAAAACATACACGCGCGCACACAATGGCGCGCCCGCGCACGCAAGCACATGCAACAATGGAGGGATAAATTTTAAAAAAACCTGCACACACGTAGGCCTACTAATGGACACACGAGACAGACTCATAAACGAACAAACACTTATATTGAGTGGGAGCGTTATTTTCCTGGAAAGGGGGGTGTTTATTTCCTAGGCGCAGTCTTTTATCCATGGAAAGGGGAGTGGGTTTGTTCCTAGGAAAATAACACTCACAGTATTTTGTTCCTAGGAAAATAATACTCCCACAGAGGGATCTTTTCCTGAAGTCTATTTTTCCCGGCTACACCGACTCTAGGAGCACAGGCCTGGATGAATCTGGTGAAACTCTACCAAATTCTTCCAATGTATTTACAGACTCCAGTTCGCAAATGTCCTATACAGAACTACTGATATTTCATCAGATTCGTGCATAAAATCACATATATTAATACAGTAAACGAAAAAAAAAATATAAAAAAATACAGTAAACGAACTGAGTATGATTTCATCAGATTCATGTAGACAGTAGAATTTCATCAGAGTCATGCCTCACAAACTTCACTGCAGGACAGCCTTTAGTTTTATGAGTGGAGCGGGGCTTTAAAGACACACT
>CM065691.1:54429956-54439956 GCA_017654935.2 Phymorhynchus buccinoides
AAAGCAAACTTTTTGAGCACAGAACATTACTCAAAGTTAACGTTAACTGGTTTTGTTTCTGAGGAATAAATAGTGCGTGTGAGTGTGTGTGTGTTTGTGTTGGTGTGTGTTTTTGTTTTAATTTTTGTATGAGACATTGGACACAGAAAAGTTTTATCAAAGCAAAATTTGTCTATATATATATATATATATATATAACTATAAACTATATATATATATATATACAATTTGTTGTAGTTTTCTTTATTTTTGTGTTATATATATATATATATATAACTCTAATCCGAGCAAAGGAGGGAAAACAAAAAAAAAAAGCTTCGAGTGGACAACTCTGGAAATAAGATCCATCATCTGTTGAACTTGCCGCAGTCTGACGAGTATTGATAAATGCGCCCCTCATATTGACAACAGTCCATCAACCCTTTCTGTTTTAGGCAATCGAACAATTATACAACCTTGGTGCATTTTGACAACAGAGACCGACAGAGACAGACTTCTAGAGTCAGGGAGACTGACAGAGACAGATACACATAAAGACAGGGAGACTGACAGAGACAGACACAAAAAGACAGGTGGACTGATAGAGACAGATACACATAAAGACAGGGAGACTGACAGAGACATACACATAGAGGCAGAGAGACTGACAGAGACAGACACATAGAGACAGGGAGACTGATAGAGACAGATACACATAGAGACAGGGAGACTGACAGAGACAGACACATACAGACAGGGAGACTGACAGAGACAGACATAGAGGCATGGAGACTGATAGAGACAGACACATAGAGACAGGGAGACTGACAGAGACAGACACATAGAGACAGGGAGACTGACAGAGACAGACACATAGAGACAGGGAGACTGACAGAGACAGACACATAGAGGCAGAGAGACTGACAGAGACAGACACAGAGAGGCAGAGAGACACACAGATGAAGAGACAGAGAGACAAACCAACACACATAAAGGGAAGATACACCGTAGAAAAAGTCAGCGAGTGAGAGAGACAGTGACCACAGACACAGAAACAGAGACAGATTGAAAGGGAGACAGATAGACTGACAAACTATCAGACGAAATCAATGTTAACACACTGTGATAGACAAAGAACGTGTGTGTGTGTGTGTGTGTGTGTGTGTGTGTGTGTGTGTGTGTGTGTGTGTGTGTGTGTGTGTGTGTGTGTGTGTGTGTGTGAGTGAGAGAGAGAGAGAGAGAGAGAGAGATAAATAAGAGAGAGAGAGAGAAATAGAGAGAGAGAGAGAGAGAGAGAGAGAGAGAGAGAGAGAGAGAGAGAGAGAGAGAGAGAGAGAGAGAGAGAGAGAGTACAGACAGACATATACAGACAGAGAGAGAACAGAAAGAGCGAGACTCAGAGACAGACCAACAGGTCAGACGCTCGGACAGAAGCGAACAGACACAAAAACGGACAGTGACGAGACATGCATACAGAGACAAACACAGTCAGACCTACAGACAGACAGACAGACGCGCAATTTCATGCACACACTACACAGCGAACGAATGGAACTCCACAATGAAGCACAGACATACACACTGACCTCAGCTTGCCTTGCGATGCTCCGTGCGTCAACTGACGAAGGAGAACGTGGGGGGTATCCTCTGCCATAACATCTTCACCAGCTTCTCGGAGGATCAAGCACTGTTCTGTTGGGGCTCAACTGGCTGACAGTACCGCCATAGCTCTTTCTTTCCCCGCACCATCAAGGAGTGGAACGAGCTGCCAACAAGAGGACGTGGAAGCCAAAGCTCCAGAGGACTTCACATCTAGGGTTTGGAAACACCTGCATGGACACCCTGCTGCTGATGACAGCATCTCTGGCAGACCCGTTTAAATTTTGTCAAAGAATCCAAGAACGTTTCCTCCAGTTTTAGCGCAGGAACCTCTTTTATCTACCTTTTATTTTAAATTCTCAAAAACCGTCTCTAGCCTAAACCCTTTCATCGCCACTGTCGCCTCTTGGCACCATAATGATTTGACACCCATGTCACTGAAAGGCATCAAATGAGGGTCTGGTATCCAGTGACCTTGGCTTATGTTCTTAATTTTGGGAGGTAAGGATAGGCCCCATTTTATGCATGTCACAGATGAATCCCCAATATTGCAGACAAAACCTTTTTTCTACCCGGGTAAGTTTAATGGTGAATTTTGGCTGAGGAATGGTTATAGTTGAAAGGGTTAACAATTAAGGCCTTTTCTTCCGACATAGGCTAAGTGGTTCAACCACCACCAATCCCCATCCCCAGTTCCATGGAAAAGAATCAGTGCATTGATTGTGGCCATGCACATCCAAGAAGAAGAACTGCTACGCCCCCTGAGATCATCAATTGATCAAATTCACAACAAACTATTTTCATTTTTAGAAATATCGGTCTTAGTTGCATACACACACAAAAGCGTTGCTCGTCTTTTGCATTTGATTTCTTATGATTTAGTGTAAGTTTCCATCTTCATTGCTTTTCTCAAACAACACGTCTCTGAGCTGTGGCTGAACTGCTTTGCATGTAATCGCCGGTCTCTTTCTCAATCTCCTAAACTTGTCCACATTTACAACACGCAAGTAGGCTAATTTACTTACAACATCTGTTACTTTCTTCTTCACAAACACTCATGAACAAAAAGTGGGCCTGTTCTTTCGTGTGGTTTTCTGTGATAAACATCTTTAGTTCTCACGCTGGGTCTCTTTTAGGATGAACACCAATGCTCTCATAATATACTGTCAAGGTCAAAAAACACATTTAATCGACTTTTGATTTTTTGTACTGACACAAACGTGAAATAAAAGTGCAATCGTGGCTGGTTTTATTATATGACGGACTCTGATAGTCTGGAATCAGCTGTAACTAACTTCCAATCCACATTCAGAACACGCAATATTGTGCATCTATATTCCATGCCTTGGGTGCGACCTGCCTGTCGCAGAGTGTAGGCAGCTTAGGGTTTAAACATGTTGGGGGCTTTTTATGAAGTTTCTTCTTGTTCCTCTTCTTCGTCTGTGGTGGTGACCAACTTCTTTATGCACAAAAGTAATTGTACACACATTAGGGGGTGACCATAGAAAAAGAAGCGGAAGAGGGAAAAAGAAAAAAGGGCACACACATTACATTATCAGTTTTCCAAGAAAGGGCAACACACGTTTCCCTATTAGATTTACTTGGGTTCAGCTTCAATATCTAGGGTAAACTCAAACAAAATAAAAACCTAGTTCCGGGCTGGGGAGGGGAGGACTACAGGGAGCTGCCGGCAGCTACTAATTTTCACGTTCGCCCCCAGCAAGCTGGGAACTAGCCGACCCTAGACACTCCATAAGGCAATGCCCAGGCCCCAACCAAAAGGACAAACAAGACCAACAATAATTAGATCCCTAACTATTAGGGTAAAAAATACTTGGGGTTGAGGGTGAAGGTTGCAGGTTTCAGTGCTGGGTTGAGGCTGTGAGCTCAGCTGGCGTTTGGCGTAATGGCTGTCGCGGGTTACAGGCAGTTTAAGCATAATTATATCGGGGGTTGTTTTTTTAAGCTTGGTGTAATGCCTCTCTCTTTAAAGCTCATTCTATGCTTCTACTCAGACCACGAAGACCTAATTACGAAACAGTGAACTGAGTGAATAAAAAACCAACAAACAGCAAGCAACACTGCTTTGGCAAATGTCCATTTCATAACGCAACTCCACAGCCAGACGACTAAGCCTGCTTATTTTATCAACTGTCTGACATTTAGCGTAAGTTATTTAGGCGTGTCAAATATTAAAAACTTACTAGTGAACTCCTGGTGTAAAAACAAATCCCGGTTTGAAAGTATAAATTGCTAACTATAGGTGTAAATAGCAGCCTTCTAAACACATTCCGGATTGTCGTCTGCTTGGATTTTCCAATCGTCAATCAAAACTTCCGAAACTTTGACATAATTTGTTCGTTGTTTTTTGTTTTGTTTTGCTCTCAGACATTGATTTTAGGATTTGTAATAATTATGCAATTCTATTATTTCTTTTCTGTGTGATTTATTAAATCTAATTGATAGGTGGAAACATCATTCTAAAACCGACAGGCTAATGTTAGATTTTACGTTAGCTACCATATGATTGGCTAAAGGCGTGAGAATGTTTTGTGCATTAACCAACCATCGTCAAGAAACGCACGAGCGGTGCACGAGCGTCATTTTCAGTCAGAAGGAAGTTTCGTCTGCAATGTCACGATTCGCACAAAAAAAGCGTGCTGTTTGAGTAACACTTTTGGGTAAAGGTCAAGATGCTCCCCCCCCCCCCCCTTTACATTTCTCGGCTCTCTTTTGGAGCACAAACAGTTCGTCAATTTTTTGACCAGCTATGCTGGAATAACGCGCTTTCAAACTGGAACAAAAATATAGACGAAAATGTTGTCGTACTTTGGTTGCGATATATATTAATAATAATAATGGGAATTTATATAGCGCTCTTTCTCACAAGAGCTCAGTGCGCTTTACATTGATAACAAGAACATTAAAGGCAAACAAATAATGAATCATTAGAAAGTAAAATAAGCACAATGCTTGCACGCAACGTTTTCTTACTTCCTTACACACACACACACACACACACACACACACACACACACACGCGCGCGCGCGCGCGCGCGCACACGCACACTTACACACACATGCATGCGCACACACACACACTCACACACAATTAATTATACAAGAGTAAAATAGTTACAATATGAACATTCTAAGAAGAAACATAGAGACCACATTCACATTCTCAATCAAGTTTGAATACAATACTGCAACTTGAAATAAAATCATACTGCCATCGACATACCATACATGACATTATAATAGACAAATTTTGCAAAAACAAAAATAAAAATATTAATAATGTAACAACATGCTTCCGACAGGCAAAGTGACACACTCAATAATTCATACATTTCAAAGTGAACGCCCCTGCCTTGGTTTCTATGGTACAGTGGAACATCCCTTATAAGACCTCCCATAATAAGACTCCCTCCCATAAAGACCTACTTCTCTGAGACATTGCCCTTCTGTGTAAGTATTAACATTACCTCCCTTATAAGACCTCGTTAAATGCTACCCCAAAAAAACGAAACAAAACTGAAAGAAAAAAACGAAACAGAAAATTAAAGGAACAATGTAAACGTATATAAAATGTCAAGAGAATGTGTAAAATCTGAAACAAAGCTTATGAGACAATAAATTATCATTTGCACTTTAAACAAAAATTTTGATGTAATTTTAAAACTGATATGCCTCTGTTTCTATAAACAAGTCTAGACGAATTCTTGTATGCACATAGTCTCATACCCTTGAACAACCTGTTCACAGATTCATGTGCACAATGAATGATAAGTAGAAATTTTAACACAGAAGAAAAACGTGTGTGAACATACATAAACTGTTTTAACAGTCTGGCGTTCAAAAGCTCTACTCCAGCCGAGGTCGGACATGCTGGTCCTAATTATTTCTTACTTAGGCGCATAACGGTAGCTTGACGCATCTGTGCGATCATAATTGACAGGAAACTGTCTGAGCGATCAAAGAAGAAGGAGGAAAGCTCTACTTTGATTTTTACTAACACATATTTCTTTTATAACTGTATCTATTTTTTTAACTTGAGGGTTAATCAAACTACAAACTTCAATCTGTTTCAAACTACATATTGTTAATGATCTTTGAAGGTGTTATCGGGGAGGTTCCACTGTGTCGACATGTCTGCACTGTTGAGAAGCAAGGCGTTTTGCATGCTAAGGGCCACCCACACTGCATACGATCCGATCCCAATACGATCCGATTTTGACATTTGTGAGGCATGATGCTGGTAAAATTATACTGTCTAAATTAATCTGATGAAATCCTACTAGTTACGTCGTCGTCGTTATCATCATCATCATCGTCGTCATCATATTGGCAACAGTCTCTCTCTCTCTCTCTCTCTCTCTCTCTCTCTCTCTCTCTCTCTCTCTCTCTCTCTCTCTCTCTCTCTCTCTCTCTCTCCATCTCTCTCTCTCTCTCTCTCTCTCTCTCTCTCTCTCTCTCTCTCTCTCTCCCCCCGGCTCTGAGAACAAGAGAAAGTGAGAGGGAGAGAGGAAGGAGTACACAGACAGACAGACAGACAGATAAATAATAGTGTGTCAGTGATCGTGACTTTAATCCCAGCTAAAACAAGGAAACCCAAAGTGTGTTTCCATCAGTATCTGGCCCTGTAGTCATGAGTACGAATTTGACAGTCAACACGGATAATAGTATGCAGCATTAGACTAAACACCACAACACGATTTGCTGTTTAGCTTAATTTGCATGCTACTTCCCGTTTTGAATGTCTAATACGCACTCGTGACTCCAGATTACTCGTGATTAAAGCCTAATCAATCATTCGTGGAGCCTGCACTGTGTGAAGTGCATTGACGAACAAACACTGCCCTGGATATTGACAACAAGTCAATCACCCTCAGTAGTGCCCCTTCAACGCACTGACAGGAGCGAGAACACCCTCTTTAAAGACCCACTGACCCACCATGATTAAGTCCCTTGGTTTTCTTGTACGGGTAGAAGTGACCCATATGCAAATGCCCCCAACTTGATATTGAGGCAGCTGTTTAAAATGATGTTTCGTTTTCAATTTGGGGGCATTTGCATGGGAGTAAAACCTGGTCAAAACAAGATTTCATACCAGCTATAAGAGGGAAAACACGTGAAACCCGTGATTTTGACACGTGATCTGGTGGGTCTTTAACCCTTGTGTGTGCATTCCTTACAACTTTAACCTTTTCATTTTCGCTTCATCCCTTTCAGTCGCTACGATTTATTTCTTTTGTTCTGCAACTTTTTTTTTAATGTTCTTTTTTATTGAACAAAAAAAAACCCATCAAAACGCTTCACAGTAACACAAACATGGAAATAGGAAAAGAATCCAAGAAAAAAAACACCATTAAATTTTCGTTAAAAAAAAGACTTTTTGGAAGACAATGTGTTTGTAAACAAACGATAGGTAAGATGAATTAAAAAAAATCTTTTTAATGAATGTTAAGTGTCTGCCTGTTCAGCCGTGATGTCTTCCAATAGCAACTAAAGTTTCTGATTTTCTTCATTCCTCCCTCCGACAGTTGCATGTCACGTGAGCGCAGATGCGTCATGCTGCCGTTATGCGCCTAACAAAGCAAAAGTTAGGCCCAGCATGTCCGTCTTCGTATGTAAGATTTTTTGTAGAAAAAAAGGCAGAAAGACTGTCGCTGCCAGTAAGCAAAGGGAAAAGTCAAAGTCAAATTAAAGGAAGTTACAAACACGGACGTTTCAGAAGCTGGGGGAACTATTTGAACGAAAGACACCCACCCGCGCCACCCCCCAGTATCCATATCCCCACAGGGGGGTTCTGTACTAGGCTAACTTGCACCATAATTCACTTAACCCTTTCACCGCCAATGTCGCATTCATGCACCTTAAACCACACCCATATCACTAAAAGGCATCAAATCAGGGCCTGTAATCCGAAGACCCTATTTTCTTCATTTTGGGAAGGAACAGGCGTAATCATAATCAGGGCAGGCGTGTTATACATGTCACAGGGGGAGGTAAGGACCGGCGTAATGTTATACATGTTACAGGGGGAGGTAAGGATAGGCGTAATGTTATACATGTCACAGGGTAGTTCCCAATATTGAAGATACTTATTTTTTCTCTACCCATTTAAGTTTAAGGGTACTTTGTGGCTGAACAATGGCTGGGGGCGAAAGGGTTAAAGGGCACCATGACCGATGAGTTTATGGAAGAAACACGTCGAGATCACCACACAAAAAACACCTTTACAGAGATTGCAACACTCACTTTGCTCTGGTTGCCTAGAAATCAAACTGTCTAATCGGCGATTCCTCCTTGGCGGAGGTACAGGAAGTCAAATTTGTTCATCCAAAGAGACGGCGTGTGCCGCTTCTTTTCGAATGGCCGCCAAATCGTTTGCACAACATTTTCGCAATACAAGCCTTTTTTCTTTTCTTTTTTAAATTGTTTACAGTTGATGTAAAGGAGTTTGGCTCACAACAAAGGAAATAGCTTCTTTGTTTTTTTACTGCTCTACAAAAAAAGAAAACGCTTCAACCACAATGAGTGTCCTCCATCCACTCCATTCAAAATGGCTACTCTCTCCGGCATCTCAACCAAAGAGGAATCGCCTTTTTGGCGGCTTAATTTCTAAGAAACCAGAGCAAAGTGAGTGTTCCGATCCTTGAAAAGGCTGTCTTTCTGGTGATCTCGACGTGTTTCTTGCAAAAACTCATCCGCCCGGGTCCACCTTTAAGAGGCAAACTTATTTGGACGAATTCTTTTCTTTCTACAGTATACAAGAAAGAACAATTTATTGGCAAATAAAAACAACATCGAAATGCTGAAATCGTGTGACTTGTGACTTGCAACATACATGCTAGCATACACCCACGTTTACACAATATACAATAATATTTTGGTTTTTATCACATCGCTTTCTACTTGTGTTTTATTTTCCTTAATATGAGATTTTTTGTTTCAACTGATTGTATTTTGTATTGTGTTTTTGGGTGGGGTGAGTGGTGGTGATGGTAACGGTGTGTGTGTGTGTGTGTGTGTGTGTGTGTGTGTGTGTGTGTGTGTGTGTGTGTGTGTGTGTGTGTGTGTGTGTGTATGTGCGTACGTGCGTGTATGTGTGGGTGGGGTGTGTATGTGTATGCCTATTTGCATGTGCGTGAGTGATTATTTGGTTTTGTTGTTGAATTTCTTGCTTTTAATTTTTGTTGTTGTTAAGCGCATAGAGCTCCACATTTGGTGGAGGAATGCGCTATATAAATGATTCACTATTATTATTATTATTATTATCTTAGGGTAGTTCTGACCCCAAAAAAATAAATGAATGAAAAGAGAACTTCGAAAACAAGAAGCGTTCGTGATTTTAAGCCAGAATGAAAATAACGAAACCAAACTGTACATCAATTAGCCGAACGTTGAAGGGAAATCAATCATTCTACGACTGTACACTTTCTGGAGAGCATTGACGAACAAGCCCTTGATGTTGACAACATTCGATTAACCCTGCAGCACGTTGACATATTGACAGCAGACAGGACTTAACAGCTTGTTTCTGGCCTCCAGCAAATACTTTTCCCAACCTCGTTCTTCTCATACATTTCTTTTTCTCTATTTTGTTTTTCTCCAAACTTATTCTGCCCCTTCAAATTTGCCTTCTTCAACATTTCATACTGTCGCCTCGCAAACTGCAAGTATGTTTGCTCAATCTTTTGTTCGATTGAAAAAGTTTTATATGGGTGAGTTTTCTTCCTTCCTGAGTTTCTCTCGCCTCTACTTTGCAAACTCAAATATTGGAACCGATATAATGATGGAAACGGTTTTTTTTAATCGAAATTATAACTTTACTTTCACTGACAACAAAGGCATAGTGCTGTATGATGCTGTCTGCGGCCTGCAATGTGCTATGCTTTATTGACATTCTTCTTCTGCTGTCCCAGGCCAGCAGCCCATAATGGGTAAGGTTCGTATGTGTCCGGTTTTCAGTTGTCACTGGTCTCCCCGCTGCGTACAGCAGCCGATACATTCCGATTTCTGAGGAGCTCAAAGGAGAAAATATTTGGAATATTTTCTTGTAAAAGGCAGGAGAATGGGCTAATATCTCAGATAAACAGTAGATGACAGAAAGTGAAGGGAAAAGAGAGTCAAAGAGAGTGATATGTTAGAGGAAGTTACAAGCACATATTTCCAGAAGGTGGGGGAACTATGTTTACGAAAGCCCCCCCCATATCCCCACGGGGCTAGACTCGTGGAGGGGGCGTATGGAGGCACGAGTAATCCACCAACTGCCCCAGCTTTATTGAAATACATTGGATTTCTCTACAGTGTCCAAGTGCTCTATTTGTTACAGTTAATCTGTTAATCTACAACACGTGCCTTATCAAGAGGTCAGTGAACTTCGGTTACTGCAAGGGTCAACAGTGGTGTGTGT
>CM065691.1:54444956-54447456 GCA_017654935.2 Phymorhynchus buccinoides
GCAAATAAGGATACAAACACGCAACAAGCAAATCGAAAGAAATAAGTAGAATTAAGCAGAACGAATTAATCTACAAACAAGCAAACACCGCAGACTGTACACTTGCGCAAAAAGTTATTGTAAACACCCAACAAAAAACCACACCCTTAATGACGACAATTAACCACCACGTTAAAAGCCGCCTCACATCATCCAACTTTTTGCTTAGTTGGAAGAACATTCAGTTGTGAACTCTATTCAATACTTGTGGCAGTGTGCCCTCTTCACTATCAGCAAGCATTGGCTGTATTCCCACAACTGCCTTTAGTGAAATGAATAACGGGTAGGAACTTCTCGTAAATTAACTCCCTAGTTTTACCAAAGTTATTTATGGTACCGATTCGCCTGCAAAGTGAAAGTAGTTGGCACAACAATACAGACCCAAGTTCATCCTTAACCCTTTCACCGCCAGCCATATTTCAGCCAAAAATGTCCATTACATTTACCTGGGTAGAGAACAAAATATATTTGCTTATTGGGGATTCTTCTGTGACATATATAAAATAAGGTCTATCCTTACTTCCCAAAACTAAGACAATAGGGTCTGTGGATAATAGACCCCGATTTGATGCCTTTTAGTGACATATGTGGTAAATCACTGTGGTGCTAAAATGCGACTTTGGCGGTGAAAGGGTTAAAAAGGATGACCCAGACCTGCTTATTATGACAACCACCCACACAGTACACAACAACAGTGGTAGCGAGTTGCTCACAAGCAAATCAACATACATTCAAGAATGGCATAGCCTTCTAGTCTTGAATAATGTTACACTTAAACAACACACAACAAGGAACAAACTGGTATGCCTCGATGGAAGTAGGGTTAAGCAAATATGAAATATTCCTTTAGTGAGCTAGAAGTAAACGGTGCAGTCGCCAGTAGACGATTTTCGGAGGAAAAAAACTAGGGGAGAGCACTTCGTGAAAATTAAAGTTGTTTTCCTTCATTGCTAGGTCAAATACCATAGCAACAATGCAGCAATGGCGTCGAAGATTGAAACCTCAGGATGCGAGTCAGAGACTTGCAAACATTTTTAAAAAGAAATATTAGGGGTGGCCAGTGGCCACAAACTGATAAAACTTGTAAAATGTGACGTGAAAATATAAATGACATCAATTTTAGAATGACGCACGATGTTCTAAGTTCTGCATGTCTGCTCAAAGACACGAGAGCGAGAGCTGGGGATATACCTGATGGTAGAGTAACTTCCCCTGCTTGCCATATTGAATTAGGCGAAATCACTCCTACACACCATGAAATTACCCCCCTTAATTATTTCCGAACAGTTTCTATTCATTGTGACCAAAGGATTTGATCCGACTAAAATGTGCATTTGTGATTTCTACTCACTCTGTCAAAAGAAAGGGAAACTGGGACATTAGTAGACATAAAGATGGCGGCGACGACGTTGGAGGCAATGGCCGGAGGCAATGGCCGGAGGCAGTGCAACACCATTAAAGTCAGGAATTTACAACAATACTGATATGTATTTAATTGCTATTAACAGATTTGGCTGGATGGTGGGAGGCGGCTTTAAAGGGCCACCCTGACGGATGAGTTTTTGCTTGAAACACGTTCAGATCACCAGGAAAACACTCTTTACAGAGATTGCAACCCTCACTTTGCTCTGGTTTCCAAGAAATCAAACCGTCAAAACGGCGATTTGGCGGAGGTGCTGGAAGTCAAATAATTTCACCCAAAGAGAAGGCGTGTGCTGTCTCTTTTCTAATGGCCGCCTGCGTTTAGACCAAATCGTTTGCACGAAATTTTTGCAATACAAGCCTTTTTTTTCTTTTTCTCTTTTTTGCATTTATGCAGATTATCTAAAGGAGTTACGCTCACAAGAAAGGAAACAGCTACATTTTATTTTTTACTGCGCTACAAAAAAAGAAAACGCTTCAACCACAATGAGTGACCTTCACCCACCCCATCCAAAATGGGTACTCGTTTTGACGGTTTAATTTCTAGGAAACCAGAGCAAAGTGAGTGTTCCGATCCTTGAAAAGGCTGTCTTTCTGGTGATCTAAACGTGTTTCAAGCAAATTCTCATCCGTCAGGTCAGAGCCCAACTTTAAGACAGATAGGTCTTGGGGAAAAAAGTCGGCGTCCCTTATCAAACATTCTTCGACGAAATAAGGCTTTACGCCCTCTTCGGCCTTTCGGCCATGTGGGGCAGCCAAACATTCTTCGACGAAATAAGGCTTTACGCCCTCTTCGGCCTTTCGGCCATGTGGGGCAGCCAAACATTCTTCGACGAAATAAGGCTTTACGCCCTCTTCGGCCTTTCGGCCATGTGGGGCAGCCAAACATTCTTCGACGAAATAAGGCTTTACGCCCTCTTCGGCCTTTCGGCCATGTGGGGCAGCCAAACATTCTTCGACGAAATAAGGCTTTACGCCCTCTTCGGCCTTTCGGCCATGTGGGGCAGCCAAACATTCTTGTCGACGAAATAAGGCTTTA
>CM065691.1:54457456-54474956 GCA_017654935.2 Phymorhynchus buccinoides
CAGCACTAGGAATCCGGGGACAACTTTTGGGATGGTTTGCAGATTACTTGAAGGACCGTAGCCAAGCTGTTGTACTTAAAGGTAGTAAATCATGTTATTTTCATATCTCAGCAGGTGTCCCCCAGGGCTCAGTACTTGGACCATTATTGTTCTTGATTTACATAAATGATATAGTGATTGACATAGAATCATTAGTGAAGTTATTTGCGGATGATACGAGCATGTACTTAGGGCTAGAAAATACTCAACTTCGAACAGATATTCTGAATTCTGATCTTCATAAAATTTCTGAATGGGCTAAAAAATGGAAAGTTAAGTTTAACCAATCGAAAACAGAACTTATGACAATATCCAACCAAACTGTACCCCATGTACTTCCACTTACATTTGAAGAAACCATTTTACAAGAAACTGATAAACATAAACATCTTGGCGTAATTATCCAGAATACTTGTAAATGGGACTATCACATTAGAGCAGTTATATCGAAATGTAGAGTTTTAGTTGCTTGTCTTCGGTCCTTCAAGTACCGACTCAGTCGTAGATCTCTTGAAACAATGCATAAGTCATTTATTATGCCTCACCTTGATTTTTCAGATATTATATGGGACAATTGTACAGATAAATTAGCACAAGACTTAGAAGATCTTCATTTAGATGCCCTCAGAACAATAACTGGAACAGTGCGTGGTACAAGTCACCAAAAACTTTATTCTGAATCTGGTTTTATTTCATTAAAAGAACGCCGTCGTCGACACAAACTAATCATGTACTTTAAAATCGTAAACGGAACTGTTCCACTTTACCTTACTAATCGTTTACCTCAGCTAGTGTCTAATGTTAATCCATACCATCACCGAAATCCTTTAGAGAGACAGATTCCTTACTGCAGAACTGCACTTTATCAATCGTCATTTTTTCCATCAACAACAGCTCTGTGGAACGATTTACCAGATGAAGTAAAACAATGGGATTCCTTAAGTCGCTTTAAACGTTTTCTAAAACGAACGGACAGTGAAATTCCTGTTTATTATTATTTACCAACAAGATTCATGGAAATAGTTGTTTGCAAGCTTCGGTTAGAGATGAGCGATCTTAAGCATGACCTTGTTAAGCGACACCTTTCTGATGATTCATCTTGTACTTGTGGTTCTGCAGTGGAAAGTGTGTATCATTTTCTTTTAGAATGCCCTTTGTACATTGAACCTAGAGCTCAAACGATTGGACTGTTAGCACAAGATGTTCAAACTAATGTTTCTACTCTTCTGTTTGGAAGCAGGGACAAAAATGTAAGTGAAAATAAATCAATGATGTTAGCAGTATGTAATTTCATAAGTGCTTCGAAACGTTTTAATAACGATTAATGTTTTAGTGGCAATTTGAAAAAAAATACATAAACAATCATTATTTAATAGCATAGCACAAGACTTCGTGTGCCCTGTTGAGATGTACTGATATAAACTTGGCCTCCTTGATTGTTGGTTTATAGTGTACTTAGTATATGGTATTTTGTAACACCACCCCCATTCTTAGTTTTTCTTTGTTTGTTGTTGTTGTTGTTTTGTGGTTTTGTTGTTGTTTTTTCTTCTTTCCTTTTTTCTTGTTTTTTCTTTTTCTTTTTTACTTCTATTGTTTGTTTGTCTAGTTATAAATTGGTGCATGATGTATTGATATCTTTGCTTAGTTATTTTTCTTATTCCAATTGTATTTTTCTCATAGCTATTTAAGTAATTTCATGATGCAGCCTTTTGTTCGTAACTGAAACACTTTTGAGTGCGCTTATAAGCTTATAGCTTGTTGTGCTCATAAAATAATGTGTGTACACTGCAATGTATTATGTTAATAAACTTTGTTTAAACCAAATGTGCGTCCTAAGTTGACCACTGGATAGTCCGTTCTCCCATATTAGGGGCCCAGGACAACACCAAAGATACGTTTCCATGCTCTCTCTGTGTGCATTTTTCTTCTTTAAAGTCTTCTGTATTCGGTGGCAGAATGTGTATTAGTTAATTTAATAATGAGTTGAAATATTCAGGTTTTTTTTTTTAAACCTAAGCGAAACGGTGTGTTTGAACAACACAATGATAGAAGAAATTCGGAGGAAGAAGAAAGACTAAAATGAAATAATGGGAGAAAAACAAGAACAAAAAGAAAATAAGGAATCAAATTACAAAGCACTGGAAAGGCCTTTCTGCATCTGGTCGTCCTCTTGTGACATTTGTTTTACAATTTGCACAGTATTCTGCCCCTGTTCTCTCTCTCTCTCTTTCTTTCTCTCTCTCTCTCTCTCTCTCTCTCTCTCTCTCTCTCTCTCTCTCTCTCTCTCTCTCTCTCTCTCTCTCTCTCTCCTCTCTCTCTCTCTCTCTCTCTCTCTCTCTCTCTCTCTCTCTCTCTCTCTCTCTCTCTCTCTCTCTCTCTCTCTCTCTCTCTTCTTCTTCCAGTTGGGGATGTTTATCCTGCCCCGCGCTCACCGGTCTTCACTTAGACCATTAATAGCGCACATGATGCGTGCTGTGTGAATTCGTGTCATCCATCCCACTCGTACCGAATAGTGGGATGGGCTTTAACGTGTTCGCAAGAATGTGTACATGCGACCGCACACGAGACCTCGGTTTTTGAAAAGTCTCATCCGAAGGACTTTTTCCCCAACTGACGTCAGGTACCCATTTACACCTGGGTGGAGTGAGGAAAACAGGAGTAAATTACCTTTCCCAAGGACACACTTGCCACTTGACACATTCTCCTGCCTTTTTTCCACGAAACACTTTCAAAAACATTTTTCCTCCAGCCGAAGTCGGACTTGCTGGGCCTAACATTTATTTAGTTAGGCGCATAACGGCAGCATGACACATCTGCGCTCATAATTGACAGGAAACTGTCTGAGCGATCGAAGAAGAAGAAGAAGAAGAAGAATATACACTTTCTTGTTGCTTTATCTAATGAATTTTGAAAAAAATCACAAAAGCTGTAGGTTCGGTATAGGTCCTTTATTGAAGATACCACAGACGTTTCAGAGCTTAGCTCTTTTTTCAATGTGATGAAAAAGTGACAAAAAATGAGGAATAAGGGTGAAGACACTGAGTATAAATCAGAGCAAGGAACCTGAAAGAGAGAGAGAGAGAGAATGAATGTTGATTTGCAAAATAAAAATGCTATTTAAACCAACCGCAGCTTCGAAGTAGCAAAACTGCGCATTTGTCTGTTTCAGCTCTGAAAAAGACCTAGTTGGATGCCAACCAAAGACGGCTTGGCCCTCTATTCCTTGACACGATGACGACTGAGATGCAGGGATGTGTGGCTATAAATAGCCAGGAAATAGCTTCCCTTGTCTATAAATATAATGTACCATAGTGGCTTTGATTAACTATTCAGAATTACTATTAGTTAAATATAATTAAGTAATATTATTAAAACCGATCCGTTATAAAATATAAAAGGACACAGTTTCATTTATGAACACGCGAAGCAAACAAAACATTGATGAAATGATTCAATGATTGTTTTGAAACCATGCATAGAAGGATAAATCTTAAGTAATGATTGTGAAAAAAAATAAACCTGATAAAAGTAGTTACACTTAGACCACATTTTAAACTGCGTTCTAAGTTACGTCCATCCCGTCCTTTCTTTGCCGTGTGTCCTGTCAGGACATGCGCCATTTCCACATTTTGGCCAGTCATCAACTGGAGGAAGTTTCACTGCAAATATTGAAATTATCAAATGAATCTGACCTACTGAAGACATATTTGTATATGCATGCTATTTGAACAACGTAAAGGAAATGTAGGCCTCCAGGAATACAAAGCACACACACAAAACACCCAACAGAAACACAAATATAGTAAATAAAGAAAGAAAGAATTGAGTGTGAGACAAGTACACCCAAAATGCAAAATAAACAAAGATAGGTAGGTAGGTCGGTCGGTAGGTAAGGAAACAAAAAAAGGAGGGAAGAAAGAAAGGAAGAAACAAACTTTGAAATAAAAAGAAAACTGATGGGAAACACTGAAGGCTGGCGTCAAGAACGGTAATTTGTAACAGAAAAGAACACAGCGATTGCTTTTTCAGTCAACAGATTATCGTTCTTGACCGGGTTGACGGGCATAACTGTGAGTATAGCCAAAGCTTCTTTTGCAAGTTTCTTATTTTTTTAATGATTTGTCCTCCCTTCTGTGTGTATCTTGTTCCGGTCAACGGGTAACAAATAGACTAGTTAGTGGCCGGACACGAGGCCAGCAGAGCCAGCACTGACGTCACGACACGCGTCCATGTTTCTGCCAGATGATGTGTAGTTGGAAAAACGGCAGGTTTGAATTAGTGAATGTGTACTGGTTGTGTTCTTTGGAGCACGTGCTGTGATGGTTTATGCTATGCCTCCGAGCTGTGTCTTAACACCCATTTTTGCAATACACCGAGACAATTTTCGCCGCCATCTTGAATTCGACACATGTGCAATTTTGCTAGTCATTATGGTTGCAACATATGTTTCTTTTCTTTTTTAAACATCTGTTTCTGGTGCGATGAAATCTTTGCATTCTTCTTGAGTCATATGAATAAGAAACATTGAAGCACCGATCGCATGGTGTTTGGCTTCGCAAACCGGCAGCGTTTTGGCAAGCTTGTGGATTACTCGAAAGTTTTGGTGAACCACTAGGACAACACTTAACGTGATTTTTCCTTCTGATAGATCTGCCAAGGACAGAAGTATTTACTGGTCTTTTGAGTGTACTGGCTGGGTTCTTGGAGTACTTGCTGTGGTGTTGGCTTACGATTTAGTGCTGTGTTTTTGTTACAGGATCACGCCATTCTCACTTTGGGCAGGATCACGCAAAACGCGTGGGTTCAGCTTCTCAAGAATTCACTTTATTGTAAAGGCAGAACTCGTGTAAGAATGATGGAGATGAAGAAATGACGATTGAGGTGTGAAGAATACGTAGAAACAGAAGTAGAAGTAGAAGTAGAAAATCAGAAGCAGAAGCAGAAGGAAAAGTAGAAGAGCCCCCTATTTGTGCAATAGGGGCTCTAAATAACAACTTTAGCAATCGTTCGTCTGCTGTTTTTTTCTCACAACCGTAAAAACAAATGCTATCCAATCAAAGGATTGGAAACAAACACTTTAGGCAGCAAACCAATGAAATATATTTGAAGACAATTGCCCGTGACCTTCGCTAAGGGAGTACTTTGTATTTTATCAAATACAAGGGAGCAACTATTATCTCAATGACGGGGCTACATGTTAACAATTAAACTTCACACAAGTCCAGTAATGTGTTTGTGCACCTGGCTGCATGAATTTAGTGTGCAGATAAAGAACATTTCAGTGTTTGAATTTCCAGCTAATGCTGACTGCCTCTCTGTACACTGTGCACTGTTACCAGTGTACTGTCTAGCTGAGAAAAACATCTTTAGCAAACATTTGAACCAGCTTCATTGTGTGATATGTGTATGCTGGGTATTGAAATATACACCTAATTACTAAAGTAGACTTCAATGGTTCGAACCCAGCTCATTTCGCGGTGTTGATGTGTCTTTGGGAAAGGTACTTTACTCATATTTCCTTGTCCTTCGGATGAGACCTTAAACCGATGTCCTGCCTGCAAACGCACGCACAAGATCTTGCGCGCACGTTAAAGCCCATTCCACTATTCGGCAGAAGTAGGCCGTGTTTAGTTGTGCCTGTGGAAAGGATGACATGAACTCAGAAAGCATGTATCCTGTACGCCAATAGCAGACTAAGCGAAGACTTTGGGCGCGGGGTAGGATAAACATCCCCAATCAGAACGAACTAAACAAACAAAAAAGAACAGAAAGCAGCACGTCCAGATACTGATGATGACACTGTTGACAGAGTATGTGCCAAGGATACGTAAACATGCTACTTGTTCATAACTGCTGCCTGTCTTGATGGTGTGTGACGTCTTTCTCTTCCACAAGCTTATGCCTAAGGTAAGGATCTGTCATTCCCATCAACATGTTTGTGATCATTGACATTGCCTTTCTCTTCTCCTCTCCTCTCTCTCTGTCTCTCTCTCTGTGTCTGTCTGTCTCTCTGTCTCTCTCTCTCTCTCTCTCTCTCTCTCTCTCTCTCTCTCTCTCTCTCTCTCTCTCTCTCTCTCTCTCTCTCTCTCTCTCTCTCTCTCTCTCTCTCTCTCTCTCTCTCTCTCTCTGTCTGCATATGTGTGTGTGTGTGTGTGTGAGTGTGTCTGTGTGTCTCCGTGTGTGTGCGTTGCACGTGCACATGTACGTGCACCTTCGAAGACCATGTCTTTACCAGTCGTGGAATTCATGTTTTGATGCTTGTAAATAATGTTGTTCTTCTTTGTGTGTGTGTTGCATCTAGATATTTGTTTTGTTTTAATTTCACGATAAATGCTGGTGCAGTGTGTGTGTGTGTGTGTGTGTGTGTGTGTGTGTGTGTGTGTGTGTGTGTGTGTGTGTGTGTGTGTGTGTGTGTTGTGTGTGTGTGTGTGTGTGTGTGTGTGTGTGTGTGTGTGTGATTTAACGTTTATCCACTACTCGTGATATTAGACGAATGTGTGTATGTGTGCGTGTGCACGTGCGTGTGTGTGCGTGTGTGCGCGCGCGCGCACGCGCGTGACGGTTGAACGCTTGCTTGCACGCGTACGTGCGACCCTCCCCTCCCCCACACCCTCATCCTGATGATTCCATTTTTTGCTTTAATATTAATGTTTTTACCATCGATCAGGTCTCAACTCAATCGACCTTTCTTTCATTATTTCCTTCTTTCTTCGCTCTCTCCATCCTATTGACCCCCTCCCCCCCCCCCCCCGTCCTCCCCCTCCAACCCCACCATCAAAAGCCTCACAACTGCAGCGATCCATCACTCCAAGGAATTGGACTCTTTCTCGCCTCATTGACCGCACGTGACAGCTAACTGGCAAGATCAAAGAACATGCGATCACTATCTGCTCTCTCTCTCTCTCTCTCTCTCTCTCTCTCTCTCTCTCTCTCTCTCTCTCTCTCGACCACACCGCCTCCTTCGCGACCCAGACAGGGAAGCCAAGAAAGTCCATGTACAAACATATGGACCGCTTCCACCCCAGTGATGGCGGTGTGGCTGGCATTATCAGCAACTTCAAAAGGTCCTCCAAACCCCTCCTCCAGTCACCCTGCCCCAACATGCCCCCTCCTCCACTTCCTCTTACACCACGCCCCCTCCTTCAGCTCATCAACAACAGCAACTCTGAAGGTCCAGGATCTCAGCGACAGCCAGCCAAACCCTACAGCGGCGCTGCAGTCCGGGGTCACGGTGGTCTCTACAGCAGTGCTGCAGCCCGGGGTCACGGGGACCACTACAGCAGTCCTGCAGCCCGGGGTCACGGGGACCACTACAGCAGTGCTGCAGCCCGGGGTCACGGGGACCACTACAGCAGTGCTGCAGCCCGGGGTCACGGGGACCACTACAGCAGTGCTGCAGCCCGGGGTCACGGGGACCACTACAGCAGTGCTGCAGCCCGGGGTCACGGGGACCACTACAGCAGTGCTGCAGCCCGGGGTCACGGGGGCCACTACACCAGTGCTGCAGCCTGGGGCAACAGGCGCGACTCCAGCAGTGCTGCAGCCTGGGGTCAAAGGGGCGACTCCAGAACTGCTGCAGCCTGGGGTCAAAGGGGCGACTCCAGAACTGCTGCAGCCTGGGGCAACAGGGGTGACCACAGGCCTGGCGTCCGTGACAACCCTGACACCAGGCAACTCCTGCAGTCCCTCCTCCTCTCCCTCCAACAAGCCATAAACTAATAGTGGTTCAATGTGTGCTCGCTCCGTATGAGTATGTTTATATGTCTGTGTGCGTATGTGTGCTTGTGTGTCACTGTGTGTGAGTGTATGCGTGCACGTAGGCTTGTCTGTTTGTGTGTGTGCGTATGTGTGTGTGTGTGTGTGTGTGTGTGTGTGTGTGTGTGTGTGTGTGTGAGAGAGAGAGAGAGAGAGAGAGAGAGAGAGAGAGAGAGAGAGAGAGAGAGTGTGTGTGTGTGTGTGTGTGTGTGTGTGCGTGTGCGTGCGTGTGTGCGTGTGTGTGTGTGTGTGAGTGTGTACTGTGTATGCATGCGCGAGGGCTTGCCTGTTTGTGTCGGTGTATGCATGTGTGGTTGTGTGCATAAGAGTGCGTGTATGTATGTGTATATGAACGTGTGTGTGCGTGCAAGTTTATATAAGTATGTATGCTTCCGTCGCGGTGGACACTAATGGGTGCTGCTTCTATCTGATCTAGTGTTCCAGCCTTCCATTTATTTGATAATAGTGTGGGTATGTTATTGGGGGTTTTTGTTTTGTTTTTTTAATTTTTCTACTCGCGAGTGACGCTTTTCCTTCCCCGTGTGTTGTGAGTGACGCTCTCATTGGCTTCCTCCGTCGGGAAGAAACAGTAGTGACCCAGTGTGAAATTGCTGCGCTAAACACGCCCCTTCCCCTTTATTTCTCTTCTCCCCCCCCCCCCCCCCCTACATCTGTTCAGCGAATCTAGCGTAGCTGTGGAGATTCACCAGTATAGTGAATTAGTGATCTCCTACAATAATAACGCTTGGCAACGTGTCTAGTCATTTTGGGGATACACTTTGTGACGCTATCAGTTTTGCATCAGGATTGCCCTTCCTGCTGCAGCCAAGTGAATAGAGTGTTTGATCCGAGTGAAGAAAGTGAAATAAACAATCTACCCTCTTCTTGGACTCATTAACTCACCCCCCAGCCACCCTTATCCTCACTTTTATGCAGATAATTCTTGTTTTGTGTCCTAATACAGATTATCTTTGTATTTTTTATTTCATTTTTTATTATTGTTTCTATAATATTCTCGTATTCTTTGACAATGTATGATAAAACTAATGGAACTCGTATTGCCCATGTCAATGTGTATCATTTGTACAATAAGTTACCAGACATATGTATGCTTCTGAATGATACCCCACCTATCCACATATTAGGCCTCAGCGAAACTCGCCTTAATACCTATATACCAGACAATATGCTCACAATCCCCAACTACAACATTATCCGTCGTGACGCCTCTAAACCGGGCGAAACTGGCCTTGCTGTCTACATTCATGACAGTATTTATCCCTTTGCACAAAGAAGATTGGACTTAGAAACCGCTAATATAGAGTGCATTTGGCTAGAAGTAAGATATTCTAAATCATCACCTTTATTACTCGGTTGCGTATACAGAAACCCTGCTTCTACATATGATTGGCTGGATGACTTCGTGTATATGATGGATAATGTCAAAGTAAACAATCGTAATATACTGCTATTGGGTGATTTCAATTATGACTTATTTAAGCCTCAAACTTCATGGCGATCAACTACTACCCTATTTGGCCTCCAGCAACTTGTCTCTACGGCTACCAGAGTTACTCCCACTTCAGCAACACTACTTGACCACGTATACACCAACAACACTTCCCTAGTCACTGATGTTAATGTTCTAGATACCATATGTATCAGTGACCACTACCCTGTTACATGCACATGGATGTACAGACCTCCTAAGACTCAAACCAAAGGACACATTACTATTCACTACAGATCATTTAAACACTTTGATAAACCTGCATTTTTCCATGATTTAAGCATGGCACACTTCAATAATGTACTTCATTGTTCATGTCCTATTCAAGCTCTAGATGTATTTTATTCTACATTCCTATCCGTAATAGAGAAACACGCACCTCTTAGAAGCAAAAGAGTAAAAAGTTCTACTCTTCCTGGATGGCTAACTCCCCAAATAGCAGAAGCAAGGAAAAAACGAAATCAACTGAAATACAAATACAAATTACTGAAGAAAGAAAACATTGATTCACTACCTGATGATGTTAGAGCCGAAAAGCTACTGGAGCGTGAAAACGCTGAATCAGAATTTAAAAAACTAAGAAACAAAGTCAATGATCTCATTCGTGACTCCAGGAAACAACACTTCAACAAAATGGTATCTGCAAACAAGGACACATCTACTTTATGGCGAGCCATAAACACTATCACACATAAGTCTAATCGCCAGCAGAGTAATAACTTTAACTGGTCGCCAGATGCATTCAATAACTACTTTATAAATTTAGCAGAGTCTGTAAGTCCAACAGATACATCACAACCTGCAAAAGTCTATACACCACCACCTTCTTTTCAAACCTTCTGTAATACTAACGCTAAACCTGGCAGTTCATTTAAAATACCTTCACTAGCTGTTCACGAAGTTGGCTCTCTTATTTCAAATCTAAAAAATACTAAATCAATGGGACCTGATAAAATAAGTAGTTCTCTCTTAAAACTTTCACTTCCCTACATAATAGAACCTCTTACCTTCATATACAACGCATGTCTAGACCAGAACATTGTTCCACCTGATCTTAAATCAGCAAAAGTTATACCATTGCCTAAAAGTAAAGATATTTCTGACTTGAATAATTTTAGGCCAATCTCTCTTCTTTCAGTTCTGTCTAAACCACTAGAAAAACATATTCATAAACATCTAATGCAATATTTAGAAGATAATAATTTGTTTCACCCCTTACAATCTGGCTTTCGACATCACCATTCCTGTCAAACTGCCCTAATCCACCTATGTGACACATGGCTTTCAGCAATCAACCAAGGCAAAATGACAGGCTCTGTATTCCTAGACTTTAAGAAAGCGTTTGATTTTGTGAATCATGAAATATTACTTAAAAAACTGGCGCTATATTTACGAGACGAAAACACGATCTCTTTCTTTGCATCTTATCTTACTAATAGAACACAGTTTGTTTTTAGTAATGGCACAAACTCGTGCACTGAGATCATAAAGGCTGGTGTACCCCAAGGATCAGTCTTAGGGCCTCTTCTATTCTGCCTATTCATTAATGATCTACCTTTATCAATATCGGCTGACTCTGTCTCGTGTGATCTTTTTGCTGATGACACCTCTCTCCATTCTAGTGCATCAAACCTGTCTTCGATTCAAACCTCTCTTCAGTCAGCTTTGCATGATGTTTCTGATTGGTGTTACCAAAACCTTATGGTCCTCAATCCTAAAAAAACCAAAAGCATGTTAATTACCTCAAGACAAAAACATCAAATAGAACCTCTAATTTTAAATGTTCATATTAATGACAATGCCATAGACCAAGTACGCGAGCACCGAGTCCTAGGAGTGATAATAGATGACGAACTAAAATGGCAACTCCATATTGAAAAGATGACACATAAACTTGCTCGCAGCTTATTCCTACTAAAAAAACTTACACCCTTCATAGATATAGACGCACGCACGATGTTTTTTCATGCCCACTGTCTCTCCCACATTAATTACGCATCTGTAGTCTGGGACTCTGCTGCTAATTGTCACCTATTAAAACTCAATTCTATGCACAAAAGGGGAGCTAAAATAATCCTTCCTGATCCTGAACTCAGTACAGCAGAAAAACAAGCCCAGTTAAACATACTTCCACTGCAATCACAGCTTAGCTATAATAAAGCCATTCTCATGTACAAAGTACACTATGACTTAGCTCCACAATACCTGAAAAATCTACTTACACCAGCCTCACATCGCTATGGTTCAAGTAACTATATTCTACCACACACAAGAATAGATAAATTCAAGTCAAGTTTTACTTTCTCGGGTTCCTTCATATGGAATTCCCTTCAGTCCGACATTAGATTATGCTCCTCTATCTCAACCTTCAAAACGAGTCTACGAGAGACACTTACATTCGACCCTCCATGATTTTTTTTTTTTTTTTTTTTTTTACCCCTTTCTTTCTTCATATATCCCGATACGCTATATTGCTAATTACGATGTCATGTATTCACATCACTCTGTTTGTTTACTATTCTCCAACAATGTGCTAAAATCAATGTTTAAATTGTCCGCACTTTATTGCTAATTGCTACCGGTTTCATACCATAGGCTGCATTAGTTTGCCCTGTTCTAAAATGTATAGTTCTTTTATACGTGCTTCGACATATATCTGTGCGTATATGCATGTATTCTTGCGTGTGCCGTGCGCACGTGCAGGTGTGTGCGTGTATGGTTACACGCATGTATGCCCGCACAAGTATTAACAATTATACCTGTGCGTACGTAATTCTATAAATTCGTATTTCAACCTGTCTGTATCATAACACCTGCTTTGCTACCTTTATGTTCAATTATGTATGTGTAATTTTATGCCTTGCCATGTTTGTATTCTATGTTCGTATATGTACAAAGGTGCTACCTTTATGTTCAAATCTGTATGTGTAATATCATGCCTTGCCATGTTTGTATTCTATGTTCGTGTATGTACCAAGGACAGATTGGAAGACTAGGCGTTGCCTAAAATCTTTATCCTTGCAAAATAAAGTTCAAGTTTTCAAGTTTTCAAGTTTTCAAGTTTTCTCTCTCTCTCTCTCTCTCTCTCTCTCTCTCTCTCTCTCTCTCTCTCTCTCTCTCTCTCTCTCTCTCTCTCTCTCTCTCTCTCTCTCTCTCTCTCTCTCTCTCTCTCTCTCTCTCTCTCTCTCTCTCTCTCTCTCTCTCTCTCTCTCTCTCTTTCTCTCTCTCTCTCTCTGTCTGTCTCTCAGATTGGAAGACTAGGCGTTTCCTAAAATCTTTATCCTTGAAAAATTAAGTTAAAGTTTTCAAGTTTTCAAATCTCTCTCTCTCTCTCTCTCTCTCTCTCTCTCTCTCTCTCTCTCTCTCTCTCTCTCTCTCTCTCTCTCTCTCTCTCTCTCTCTCTCTCTCTCTCTCTCCTGTCCAATGGACCCAGGGCAACGTTGCTTAGCGTCTGTAGTGTTCTGTGGCGTTTTGCACAGAAATCCTGCGCAACCACAGGTATTCTTTTCGGATGAAAGAAAGGTGTGAAAGTGAAAGAGATAAGGGTGTAGAGGGGCACAGTGGTACCGCGTTCGCCTCGTGTCAAGTAAACCCAAGATGGAACCTGGTTACAGGGGATTTTTCCTCTCACTTTGCACTAGGACTCACGGTCTGAACGTGGAGTGTTTCGGATGAGACGATAAACCAAGGTTCCGTGTGCCCATGCACGTAGCACACGCTAAGCCCAGTGGCAACGAAAAAGTTGTCATTTGGTCAAAAGTTACCCCCCCCCCCCACCTCCTTCCTCATCAGTCACACAAAAAAAAAACCACATGCAAAAACAAATTGGGTGGCGCGCTTCTGGCTGCGACGTGCTCTCCAGGTGGGAGCAACCCCAATTTCACAGAGACGCCTCTGTGACTATAAAGTACCTAATACTAATAAGCTATCCACAAAAAGTTAAGGATCACTTGCAAACTAATTCATAACTTTCCAAATAAGAAAGCCAATGCGTTGAATTTTGGCCAACATTTAATTCAATGCTTTAGTGATAACGATACACAATTGCCTTCAATTTCGAGCAATCGTTTGGTCTGTACATTTGATTAAAGTGGGTACGTATCGAAATTTGATTTCCCAAAGTCATTGAAATCACAAGACAGGGCATTCTGATGCTCCCAAAAGTTCAGTAATGCGTGTATCCGCCATGGCTGTTCTGGCACTCGACGCAGCGAGTCCTCATGGAGTTGACCAGGGTGGTGAAGATCCTCTGTGGAAGCGCCTGCCACTCAGCCTGCAGCATCTGGTAGAGGTGCTGGGCATCCCTGGGAGGGGGGTGGTTGCTCCTCACTTTGCGATCCAGCTCATCCCAGAGGTTCTCAATCGGGTTGAGGTCGGGACTGCATGCTGGCCACTCCATTCTGTTGACTCCAGACTGCTGCAGGAAGTCGTTGACCACCCTTGCCCTGTGGGGGCGAGCGTTGTCATCCTGGTAGACAGCCGGCGGTCCCATCTGCTGCAGTGTAGGCACAGCCAGCGGTCGAAGGATCTCATCCCGGTATCGGAGGCCAGTCAGGTTACCCTGTACATGATACAAGGGTGTTCTGTGGTGAAGGCTGAAGGCCCCCCAGACCATTACAGAACCTCCACCAAAGGCCACCTTTTCTTGGACAGTGGCGTCAATAAAGCGTTCCCCTGGGCGCCTCCAGACCCTCAGTCGGCCGTCGTTGTGGTTCAGGGTGAAGCGTGATTCATCACTGAACAGGACCTGGGACCATTGCTGACGTGTCCACCTCACGTGACGTCTGCAGAAGGCGCGGCGTGCTGCCCTATGGGCTGGAGTTAAGCGTGGCCGTACAGCTGGGCGACGAGAACGGAGGTTAAACCCATGAAGGCGGTTCCGTATGGTCTGCTGGCTGATGTTGATGTTAGTAGCCACCCTCAGCTGCCTTCGAATGATGCTGGAAGAGGCTGTTCTTGTCTGCAGGGCTTGTCGTTCAATGAGACGATCTTCACGTGGAGTTGTCTTCTTCGGTCGACCAGATCTGCGTCTTTCATGGACCCTCCCAGTGGCTGTGAAGCGTTGAATCAGTCTGACAATGACCGAGATGGACACCTGAAGTCGCCTGGCCACTTCTCGCTTGGGAACACCATCTTGGAACCATGCAACAGCTCGTCCCCTATCCAACTCGCTCAATTTTCGTCGTGGAGGCATTGTCAAATCAGGCCTAATACTGGTGGTATGTCTTCTTATAAAGCCAAGCAAGAGACAGCATCTCACACATAAACAGCAGTGCTTGCACGTGCATAATGGTTTTTCCATCTGGCTTGTGCAATGTGTTCATGCAGAACGATCCAAAACAAGGTCCTTTTTCGCAAGTTTCCGCTTTTTCTTTTGCTGCCAAGCTCAGTAATAGAGAATCACGTGCAATGTTTCCACTAACACAACATCGCCCACTTACAGCTGAACAAGAATTCATAACAATTTGGCTTGACTGAGAAAAAAATAACAGGAGCGAACGGAGTTTATTGCGCACCTGTTTTCTCATAGTGATCCTTAACTTTTTGTGAGTAGTGTACTTCGAAAGGCGAAAGAACATGCGGTCACCATCTCCTTTCCCTGTTGCAAAATGGACCCAGGGTTGCATTGCTTAACTCTGCTGTTCGGTCATGAAGCACTGTGCCCCCATCTCTATGTGCTATGAAGCACTGTGCCCCCATCTCTATGTGCTATGAAGCACTGTGCCCCCATCTCTATGTGTTATGAAGCACTGTGCCCCCATCTCTATGTGTCACCGTATCTACACGTCCCTATTGTCGCCTCTAGTGTGTCCCCCGTCTCTATTTCTAGCCAGTTTTTGTCTCTATGTGTTCCTGTCTGTATGGCATTGCGTCCCTTGTCTCTATGTCTCCGCGTCTCTATGTGTCCTTGCCACATATCCACCCGTCTGTATGTGTCGCAAAAATCTAGCTCTTATCCAAATGCTAAAGTTAATCAAACTTTCGTATCAATGAGGTGCAGCTTTTAGTAATAATATTATTAAAATCCTATATCATAGGAGAGTCAAGCCAACATATTATTTATTTCCTTTTTTTTCAAAATGTTTTTCCATCATATTTTTATGATTCCTTTAATTTCGATTGTGTATTATTTTCCTTGTAAATAAAGGAAACGGTTGATTGTCAATAACAACCAATAGATGTATCTTGTGATAAACACAGTTTGTGTGGACCCAGGAACGTTAATGTAAAGCGCTTTACTCTTAAAGGAACGCCATATCTGCGCAACTGTCGTGATTATCTTCCAATTTCGGTCTGTGCCATCTCGTGTTCATGCATGCGTAGAATGACGGCACCAGAGATAAAGACTTCACACAGCCGAAAAGAGCATGAAAAAGAAGAGGTTGAAAGCGAGAAAGAGCGTGATATGGACAGGGTTCTACGCCAGAAAGAGCACGAAGGACAAGAACTTCAAAAGTGAGAATAAAAAGCCCGAAAGAGAAGACATTTTGGAAGGAAAGAGGAGGTTGAAATTGAAAGCAAGAAGTCACCCGTGGGGATACCTAAGTTTTTTTTAATAAAAATAGTTCCCCCATCTTCTGGAAGTTTTGTGCTTGTAACTTCCTCTAATCTGTCCCTCTTTGACTCTACCTTTTCCCTCTGCTTACTGTCACATTCTATCTTTCTGCCTTTACCGGCCCATTCTCCAGCCTTTTTCAAGAAACGCTTTCAAAAGGATTTCCTCCAGGCGAAGTCGGGAGGAAATCCTTATATGCGCATACCGGAAGCATGATGCATCTGCGCTCGTAATTGACAGGAAACTCATTGAGCGATCGAAGAAGAAGAAGAAGAAGAAGAAGAAGAAGAAGAAAGGAGGAGAACAAGAAGGAAGAGGAGGAGGAGAAGAAGAAGAAGAAGAAGAAGAAGAAGAAGAAGAAGAAGAAGACGAAGAAGAAGAAGAAGAACGAGAAGAAGAAGAAGAAGAAGAAGAAGAAGAAGAACGAGAAGAAGAAGAACGAGAAGAAGACGACGACGACGACGACGACGACGAAGAAGAAGAAGAAGAAGAAGAAGAAGAAGAAGAAGAAGAAGAAGAAGAAGAAGCAAGACGGAGCAATAAAGGACATGAATTGTAATCTAGCCAGACCAATAGTGAGCGCAGTGGCACCACGCACCAAGGGAGAATAAGTCAGAGCTCTGGAGAAGAACTTCCAGAAAGAAGAGCTTGAAAGGAGCATGAAAGGCTGAAAGGACGGGAACTTTGATCGACAGACGGAAAAGTGACCACAATGGTATTACGCATCAAAGGGAAACCACTTAAAGACACACTGACGCACCACGATTAAGTCCCTTGGTTGTTGTTTTCTGGGTAGCTGTGACCCACATACATAATGTCCCCAACTTCGAATTGAGGCTGCTCTTTAAAATGACGTTTCGTTTTCAATTTGGGGACATTTGTATGTGCCCCCATCTCCATATCTACACGTCCTTAATGTCGCCTCTGTGTGTCCCCGACTTCAAATTGAGACTGCTCTTTAAAATGACGTTTCGTTTTCAATTTGGGGACATTTGTATGTGCCATCCTATGTGTCACCATATCTACACGTCCTTAATGTCGCCTCTGTGTGTCCCCGACTTCAAATTGAGACTGCTCTTTAAAATGACGTTTCGTTTTCAATTTGGGGACATTTGTATGTGCCATCTCTATGTGTCACCATATCTACACGTCCTTAATGTCGCCTCTGTGTGTCCCCGACTTCAAATTGAGACTGCTCTTTAAAATGACGTTTCGTTTTCAATTTGGGGACATTTGTATGTGCCATCTCTATGTGTCACCATATCTACACGTCCTTAATGTCGCCTCTGTGTGTCACCGACTTCACATTGAGGCTGCTCTTTAATATGTTTCGTTTTCAAGTTGGGGACATTTGTATGGGAGTCAAACCTGGTCAAAACAAGATTTCTTACCAGCTATAAGAGGGAACATCCGTGAAACTCGTGATTTTGACACGTGACCTGGTGGGTCTTTAAGCCTGCGCCACACACGCGTGAAATCGTATGGGGATGCGATGCGATTGGGTCACGGGAGTCATGATTCACGTGAAATGCTCCCCTCTAAAAATAATTCTGCCATTTTCACTCACCATTCTCAAGTACACCCAATATTATGAATTTCACGTAAATCATCGTCAACATCGCATCGCATTCAGATGCGAA
>CM065691.1:54479956-54484956 GCA_017654935.2 Phymorhynchus buccinoides
GCGCCTCTGCCCAAGCATCTTTCGTCGAACTATCACGTGACTTGCATGGGGTGAATATATATTTCTTGTTGTTGATTGGTCCATTAAAGTTTGGTTAAAATAATGCCTCTTTTTTTTTTTACCATGGGGTGAATACATTTCTTGTTGTTGATTAGTCCATTAAAATTTGGTTAAAATAATAATTTTTGTTTACCAATCAGACAAGAGCTTATAATATTTTCCCGCAAAAGTGGGGGGGGGGGGGGGGTTAAAGGGGAGGGGGGGGGGGGGGGCGGGGGGGGCCGGGGGAGGGGGGGGGGGGTAGGGGGGACATGGCCGTCCTTGACTGAAAGCACACTCAAGACTCAGGTTGGCATTAAAGAATATTCTCATCCATTGAAAACAAAGGGTACTAACATGCATGAATAAACTATGGTGTTATGCCTTCTGTTCGTCTTCTGATTCTCGTCTCCTTTCCATTCCCTCCATCCGTCTCAAATCAGCTGGCCAACGTTCTTTTTCCTGTCAAGCACCATCTCTTTGGAATTCTCTGCCTTCTCCTCTCCGACACTCCAACTCAGTCTCCTCATTCAAAACCTGTCTTAAAACCCATCTTTTTCCTGCTGCGCCCTAAATATTTGATCAATTTAGTCTATCGTTGTGTGCACGTGAGGGATTGATTTCCCGTGCTGTGTTTTGTGGTGCGTGTGTGTGTGTGTGTGTGTGTGTGTGTGTGTGTGTGTGTGTGTGTGTGTGTGTGTGTGTGTGTGTGTGTGGTGTGTGTGTGTGAGTGGTGTGTGTGTGGTGTGTGTGTGTGTGTGTGAGCATGAATGGGGTGTATTTTGGTTTATGTGGGTTGTGTGTGCACGCATGTGTGTGTGTGTGTGTGCGTGTCTGTGTGTCTGTCTGCGTATCGTGCGTACGTTGTGGTGAGGGTGTTTGGTCTGGTGGGGTATGTGGTCAGTCCATGCGGCTCAGTTGCTGTGACTTACCGAATGGGGTATGAACGAGGGTGGCGTCAATAATTGTGTGGTTTATGTGTGTGTGTGTGTGTGTGTGTGTGTGTGGGTGTGTGTGTGTGTGTTTGTGTGTGTGTTTGTGTGTGCGTCTGTGTCCTGTGACTGAAAGCACACTCGTGTTCTTGTGTGTGAGAAGAGAGAGAGGCTTGGCATTAAAGAATATTGTCACTCTTGAATCCGTTGAAAACAAAGGGTACTAACATGCATGAATCAAACTATCGGTGTTATGCACGAGTAACCTAAAGCAGGGATGGGAAATAGCCAAGATGGGAGATATCTCAAACATGAAAGGAGACCGTTGATGTTTTCCATTTCCCCCCTTCATTATCCTCCATGCTGTCAACGAGCAGTCACAGAGATCAACCAGGAATCCAAGTCTTCAACGTGATGGCTCATTGCAGTTCTAAAGCGTGTGTGAAGTCTATAAAATTAATATAAATAAAATATAATTGTATAAAAAGAGATGAAAATTTCATTGGCAGGAGAGAGAGAGAGAGAGAGAGAGAGAGAGAGAGAGAGAGAGAGAGAGAGAGAGAGAGAGAGAGAGAGAGAGAGAGAGAGGAGAGAGAGAGTTAGAGAGAGAGAGAGAGAGAGAGAGAGAGAGAGAGAGAGAGAGAGAGAGAGAGAGATAACGAAGACGAGAGATGAACGAACAGAAACTTTACTTTCACTCACACCTCCAACATGTTATTTTTTCGGATTACAAATAGAGACGTAGAGAGACAGAAAGAGAAACAGAGCGGGAGGGGGAGGGGTGGGGGGGAGGGAGGGAGGCAGTGGATGACGAGAGAGAAAGAAGAGACCAGAAACAAGAGAGAGAGAGAGAGAGAGAGAGAGAGAGAGAGAGAGAGAGAGAGAGAGAGAGAGAGAGAGAGAGAGAGAGAGAGACGAACTACGAAATACGAATGTTTTATTGAGGGTAAAAGGGATAAGCTACAATGGCTTCTTTACACCTTGCCCTCTCACTCACACATTCATACCATGCATCAAGCAAAGAACATTTGACATAAAACAATCAAGTCAAGAAAATGGAACAAAAACTGGCACATGAAATAATTGAAAAAGATATCAAAAATGGGAATTAAAGCAAACATGGATAATACTTAACAATGGTGAACTTGAATTGGTAGTTTAAATTGAGTACGAAAAAGGGAAACAATTTTGAGACAATGACATTTTTGTTAGAATAAATCCACTTTTAAGGAAGAACAAAAACCCATTATAAGATAACATGGGAATATGAGAGAGGGAGGGAGGAGAGAGAGAGAGAGAGAGAGAGAGAGAGAGAGAGAGAGATGAGAGAGAGAGAGAGAGAGAGAGAGAGAGAGAGAGAGACAGAGAGAGTCACCAAAGACAGAGAGAGGCAGCAGTCAGATAACAATCTTAACCCTTTCACCGCCAGCCATATTTCAGCCAAATATGTCCATTAAATTTACCTGGGTAGAGAACAACATCCATCTGCAGTACTGGGGATTCTTCTGTGATGTATATAACATAAGGTCTATCCTTACTTCCCAAAACTAAGGCAATAGGGTCTTTGGATAATAGACATGGTGCTAAAATGCGACTTTGGCGGTGAAAGGGTTAAAGGCATTAAACTAAATAGTTTGTACCCCCGTATAAAGCACCATCTGGTATTAAAGTAAATAGTGCTGGGCCGGTTAATGAATGATAGTCTTTGAATCAAAGGCATGCCAATATCGGAGTGAGACGGAACATTATCACCAGTACGCACGAATGAGCAGAGATGGGAATTGTCCGAGAAGAGTGATAAACCAGAGGTGTCCCTTTATCACTGAAGGAGGGACAGTCATCGCGGTGTGCTCTTTCATCTCCCCGTCAACTGTCACCAGCAGTCAGCGAGGGAGCATCTGCGATGGACACTCAGGAAGCACCGTACGGCTCATTGAAGTTGGAAAGCTTGGGTGAACAGAAAAGAATGGGAAAGTAAGGAATAATATGGAAAGTTCAACAAGAAGAAGAAGAGAGGCTTAATGGTTTCCAGGAGAGAGAGAGAGAGAGAGAGAGAGAGAGAGAGAGAGAGAGAGAGAGAGAGAGAGAGAGAGAGAGAGAGAGAGAGAGAGGAAAAAGAGAGTAACAAATAGAGAGATACAGACAGTGATACCAAAACTAGAAACAGCAGTCAGACAACAGTCTGGACATGGATTGGAAAGAGACATTTGGACCGCTGAAAGAACGATCGATTCTGAATAAAGAACGTCATGCCAATCGTGGAGTGGGACGGACATTCGTATCAGTGTGCACGAATGAGCAGAGATGGGTATTGTCCGAGATGAGGGACAAACCAGAGGTGTCCCTTTATCAGTGAAGGAGGGACAGTCATCATGGTCTGCTTTCATCTCTCCGTCAACTGTCACCAGCAGTCTGGGAGGTCACATCAGGGCTCGAATCTCTGGAAGCAACGTAGGGCTCATTGAAGTTAGAAAGCTTGGGTGAACAGAAAAGGATTAATTTAAGAAAATAAGGATAGCAAGGGGGATAATATATTTTTGACAGCATGTGAGAGATAGGGCGAAAGAGAGAGAGAGAGAGAGAGAGAGAGAGAGAGAGAGAGAGAGAGAGAGAGAGAGAGAGAGAGAGAGAGAGAGAGAGAGAGAGAGAGATAGAGAGGATAGAGAGGAGAGAGAGAGAATTCTGGAGTCTGAAGTTTGTATTGATTAGAGCCTCTGGAGAGAGAGAGAGAGAGAGAGAGAGAGTAGAGAGATGAGAGAGAGAGAGAGAGAGAGAGAGAGAGAGAGAGAGAGAGAGAGAGAGAGAGAGAGAGAGAGAGAGAGAGAGAGAGAGAGAGAGAGAGAGAGGCAGACAGAGACAAACAGACAGTGACAGAATAACAGAGAGACGGTGACAGAGATACTCTGGAAGAAAGAGAGAGAGGGAGGGTTTGAGATAGCATACTGAACCGTGAACACTGAAAAACTTTATTTAACAAGGGTTACAAAATTTGAGAGAAAGAGAGAAAAATTGAAAAAACATTTTTGGGAAAAAAACCCTTGCAAACTTAAACTTTATTTTCCCAGGAAAAAAGATTTTAGGCAACGCCTAGTCTTCCTGTCCTTGATACATGTAGAGCTCAATGAGCCCAATGTGAGGTATCGCGCTATATAAGTATCCCCTATTATTATTATTATTATTATTATTATTATTATTATTATTATTATTAAAATACAAACGTGGTAAGGCATACTATTACACATACATATGCGAACATAACGGTAGCACAGCAGGTGATATTATAATACAAACATTGGTTAAAATATAGATGCATAAAACTTGCATAATTATGCACACGCATAAGAGAGGGGGGAGGGATGGAGGGATGGAGGGATGGAGGGAGAGATAATATGGCAGGCAAAGGAGAATACAGAACTATTTGGGAAAAAAACCCAAAACGGAATCAGACTGCCCATAACAGGAAACTGGATGCTTTTGCATTTTTTACAGTGGACAACTACATGCATGAGGAGCAAAATGCAATCATTTTGTTATTCGCCTCCAAGGAATATATCAAAATACACCTCATCTCATGGTAACAAAACGGTAATGAAGACACATTTACAACTCCCCATGGGGTTTCTCTTTCTGCCTCTGTCTGCTTCTGCCTGCCTGCCTGTCTGTCTGTCTGTCTGTCTCTCTCTCTCTCTCTCTCTCTCTCTCTCTCTCTCTCTCTCTCTCTCTCTCTCTCTCTCTCTCTCTCTCTCTCTTACGTCACAAGGACAGATTGTAAGGATAGGCTTGGCCTAAAATCTCAATCCTTGCGTAATAACGTTTTTTTAAGTTCAAGTTCAATCTCTCTCTCTCTCTCTCTCTCTCTCTCTCTCTCTCTCTCTCTCTCTCTCTCTCTCTCTCTCTCTCTCTCTCTCTCTCTCTCTCTCTCTCTCTCTCTCTCTCTCTCCCTCTCCCTAGTAGTAGTTGTAGTGGCGGTGATGGTAGTATTAGTAGTATTAGTAGTATTAGTAGTATTAGTAGTATTAGTAGTAGTAG
>CM065691.1:54487456-54499956 GCA_017654935.2 Phymorhynchus buccinoides
GTTTAGTCCACAGCAAACTCGCATCAGACTAGTAATACACACGCCAAGTAGAGGTTCTAAATGGAAGAAAGTGGACGAGATATGCGTAACGGAAGAAACGAGGCCAGGGACGTGCAGAGATTTTCAGAGACTGGTACCATTGGAATCGCCCCTGGGGTGAAAGAACTCTTTTTATTACTTAGTCATTGGTAAGTCTGCTACCATTTCCCTTTACAATAACATCTTCTCTGCCTTGGAATCCGCCTGTGTCTCTGTGTCTCTCTCTGTGTCTCTGTCTCTCTTTGTCTCTGCCCTGTGGTCTGTGTGTCTTTCATGTGTCTGTTTATGCCTCTTTCTTCTTCTTCTTCTTAGTTTCCTGTCAATTATGAGCGCAGATGCGTCATGCTGCCGTTATGCGCCTAAGAAATAGTTAGGCCCAGCAAGTCCGACTTCGGCTGGAGGAAATCTTTTTGAAAGCGTTTCTTGGAAGAAAAAAAAGGCAGGAGAATGGACCCGGTGAGGCAGAAAGATAGTAGATGACAGTAAGCAAAGGGGAAAGGCAGAGTCAAAGAGCGTGATAGATTAGAGGAAGTTACAAGTACAGAACTTCCAGAAGGTGGGGGAACTATTTATGCAAAAGACCCCCGGTATCCCCATGGGGGGGGGGGGGGGATGTGTCTTTCTAATGTGTCAGTCTCTGTCTCTGTCACTCTTTTTATTCCACTGTCTATCGTAGGCCTATTCTGGAAAGGAGGCATCGCCTAAGGGCACATTGCATCGCCAGTGCAAACCTCCACAAAGAAAACGACCCAGACATGTCTGTAGTGTAGAGTGGCACAATGGTATCGCGTTCGCCTCGTGTCAAGTAAATCCGAGTTTGAACCTGGGTACAGCGGAGTTTTCCCTCTTACTTTACACTAGGCCTTACGGTCTGAACGTGGAGTCTTTCCGATGAGTCGATAAACAGACGTCTCGTGTGCCCATGCACTTAGCACTCATTAAAGCCAGTGGCAACGAAAAAGTTGTAATTTGGTCAAAATGTACCCACCCCCCTTTTCTTCCTCATCATCAGTCACACAAAAATCGCATGCCAAAAAATGGGTGGCGCGGCTCTGGCTGCGACGCGCTCTCCAGGTCACAACTGTTCCGTCCCACACAAAATCAAGCTGTTTAGTTAAAAGACTAAATATAGACATCTTAAATAAAAACAGCACCAAGGATGTGTTTGTAAAACTATTTTGGCTGTGTGTTCTTCATTGTGTTTTTAATATATTTCTTCCGTCAGATTTATGGTAAAAACTTATTTTTGTTGAGCAGTACCATGCAACACAATTAGTAGAACATGTTCTTGAATAATACACTTAGTATCGCAAACATAAATAGAATCGCCCATGAGTGAAAATCTAGCAATATCCACTGAATACAACTAATTTAGTCACATACTACAACATATTTTTGACTGTCATTTATGAAAAGTTACTTATGGTCATCTTCAGTTGGCTAGAAACAAACTTCTGAAAATATAGATAAACTAAATGGTCATCCCGAAACAGCTGTGATGTGGGAGCAACCCGAATTTCACAGGGACGCCTCTGTGACTATAAAGTATATAATACCTAATACCTAATAAGATCAAAAGAAAGTAGACCGACCAAGGGTCCTGAGACCCCTGACCCCGGCCCCTCCTTCATTGCGCCACGAGAAGACAGAGCTCTGGACTCAAACGAGTGTAGTAGATAGAGAGGCTCCTTCTCCAGGTCTGATACCAGCCATAGACCTACATTGTCTTTCGAGGTTTAGCTAACCAGTGTCGTCTCTAGAACAAAATACCTAAACGTTTTTTTAAGACCCACTGACCCACCACGATTGAGTCCCTTGTTTGTTGTTTTTCTGGGTGGCTGTGACCCACATACAAATGCCCCCAACTTGAAATTGAGGCTGCTCTTTAAAATGATGTTTCGTTTTCAATTTGGGGGCATGTGTATGGGAGTCAAACCTGGTCAAAACAAGATTTCCTACCAGCTATAAGTGGGAAAACACGTGAAATCCGTGATTTTGACACGTGATCTGGTGGGTCTTTAATGTCGGCTGCCCTTTAGCCTGCGGTTGAGGAAAGTAGCTATTCTTCGTCGTCTTCAGCGTTCCCAGGCCACATCGCCATAATGGGTAAGGTACGTATGTGTCCAGGTTTTCTATTTTCACTGGTCTCCCCGCTGCGTACAGCTGACACATTCCGATTTCGGAGGAGCTCAAAGAAGCAAAATTATTTGGAAGATGGGTGGGTTTTTTTTTGAAAGACAGGGGAATGGGTCACTAATGTGATAGTACATGACAGAAAGCAAAGGGAAAAGGCGGAATCTTGTGTGTGTGTGTGTGTGTGTGTGTGTGTGTGTGTGTGTGTGTGTGTGTGTGTGTGTGTGTGTGTGTGTATGTGCGTGCGTGCGTGCGTGCGTGCGTGCGTGCGTGTGAGTGTGCGTGCGTGCGTGCGTGCGTGCGTGCGTGCGTGCGTGCGTGCGTGCGTGTGTCTGTCTGTCTGTCTGTCTGTCTGTCTGTCTGTCTGTCTGACTGTCTGTCTGTCTCTCTGTGTGTGTGTGTGTGTGTGTGTGCGCGCACGCGCGTGTGTGTGTGTGTCTTAAAGCATTAAAGTGAAAATTCCTTTAAGCCGATGTCGGGAGAAAAAAAGAAAGTTTTGTTGTAGCAACGTCTCCTGAATGTTAAGTTAGTGGTACAATTTCGTCCGGTTTTGTGCAGTAATCTCACCCCCCACCCCCCACCCCCATCCCCATCTAACCTACCCCCTCTTCCCTGTTCATCTATGCTTAAAATTCAATTGCATGCAGGAGAAAATGAAACATGCACGATCTTAGCAAAGACAAGAAACGATTATAGAAACAGCCGCCGTGGCGTAGTGGTTAGTGTTGCGGACTACTGGCTGGGAGGTCACGAGTTCGAATCCCATCAGAGGCGAGGCTTGTTTCGGTCCTGGACCGACTCCTACCCAGAGTGAGTGGCGGTGGGCTCAATGGGAAGACTGTAAACACAAAGTCGAGCTTCGTTCGCTTAACGTGTTTGATTCTGGGCGTGTTGCTCTAATTTGAAGACCACCACTGCAGGTGTCTGTAGTTCTCGGGCCTGGTTAACGCTGGGAAATCGTTATGAAAAGAAGCCCTGTCACATAGTCTCAGACAGATACGGAACTCTATATCACCATAGTCATCATCATCATCATCATCATCATCATCATAGTCATCCGCCTAATTTCCATCAGTCATCAGAAACAGAACAAAATGTCTCAATGTTTGTACATACCCTGCTCTCTTGGTGACCTCAGTTTCGATTTCCAATCCAGTTTATGCCCTAGGTGTATTCGGGTCAAATTCATGGGGATCAGTATGGTCTGGGGAGCTGTCGGTGGACAGTCGTGGTGGCACGCTCAGTGGAGGACATCACTCACGCTGGCTCCGCGAATAAGACATTACTGTCGTCAGTAGGGGCTCCACTGAACTCAACTAAAATGACTCAGCAGCAGCGCAGTGTCTCCTCGGTTGGTTGCCTCCTGACGGCCTAACATAGATTCGCTCCTCTTGTACTGTTGGTTTCGGAACCTGCGACCTATCAACCCAGGGTGTAGCTGCGAGTTGGACATCGGAATGAGCGGCGTAGGAGGAGGGCAATGCCAGAGTACGGCAATGGGACAGCAAGAAATAAATAAAAAAAATAAACAAAGAAAGAAATCCCTTAAGCTATCAATAGGGGGAATCCTAAATAATCCACTATTTGTATCAGTTGATATTGAAAGGAAGAAGGTGGTTCAATCCAACGAGTACGAACATTATATCTACTGAGTACTATGCATTTTACATTGCGATGTGATGATGAATCATAATCGTCACCATCTCTCTCTGCCTCTCTATGCCTCGTTCTTTGTCAGTTTGCATGTCTATGTTTACCCCCCTCTCTCTCTCTCTCTCTCTCTCTCTCTCTCTCGCTCTCTCTCTCTCTCTCCCCTCTTCTCTCTCTCTCTCTCTCTCTCTCTCTCTCTCTCTGTCTCTCTCTCTCTCTCTCTCTCCCTCCCTCCCTCTCTCCTCTCTCTCCTCCTCTCTCCTCTCTCTCCCTGAATTTTCTAGAAAGTTTGCATTGCTCTAAAATTTGATATTTCTTTTCATGTACCTGCTTGATCTTCGAAATCATATTTTTGCGATGCCTATTTCTTTGTTTTATCCAACTCCATCTTATCTATTCCACCCTCCGCATTTGTGTTGTACTGAAGGCCAGTGAAACAGGTTCAGTGTTCAGTGTTCTCTCTCTATCCCTCCTTGCCTCTCTCCGTCCTCTCCCCTCCCCACACCATTTCAAATCAAAGTAGTGGCCATTGCAATTCACACCACTGTTGCCTTAACCTTAAAGATAGTTTTCACTCATGGACACTTTGACTGACAAGCTGGTTAACATTGATTTTCCCCCCTTTCAATTTGGCTAGAAAGTTAATCTACTTCGAAGTTTGCTGCAAAGTCAATCTATTCATGTCAGATTAAAAGACTCCAGCATGAAATAGTTTTCTTCTTCTTCTTCTTCTTCTTCGATCGTTCAGACAGTTTCCTGTCAATTATGAGCGCAGATGCGTCACGCCGCCGTTATGCACCTAACTAAGACATAGTTAGGCCCAGCAAGTCCGACTTCGGCTGGAGGAAATCTTTTTGAAAGTGTTTCTTGAAAAAAAAAGAGCAGGAGAATGGACCGGTAAGTCAGAAAGATAGTAGATGACAATAAGCAAAGGGAAAAGGCAGAGTCAAAGAGAGTGACAGACTAGAGGAAGTTGCAAACACAGAACTTCCAGAAGGTGGGGGAACTATTTATGCAAAAGACCCCCGGTATCCCCACAACTTCGGGACTTTCCTGGTGTTGCACTGCCTCCGGGCATTGCCTCCAGGATCGTTCCCACCATCTTTATTATCCACCAATGTCCCACATGTGTCTGTTCCAGACCGGAGGACGTTAAACGGATGTTCATTCATAAGGCGCACCTCTCCAAAAGTTTACCAACAAATCAGATTTTGTTATTATAATGTTCTTACTATATTATCTGTCACATTATAAGGAGCAGGGGTTTCCCTTTGGGAACAAAACGTATTGCCTTATAGTCCGAACAATACGGTCATAAGGGATTGTGCACGTGATACGCGGAAACGCATGCACATCTCCCAGTCGCAATCCGCAAATAAAGTAAATGAAAGTAAGAAATAAGCGGACTGGATATGCGGATGGGTTTCCGTGTGTTATGTGCGCACTCCCGTCATATTCCTTACGTCCAGATTGGGTTTTTTTCGTATTGCGCATGGGCTTCTGTAGGTACGTTTTTTGTTGTTGTAAATGTGGCCTGAAAGTAGCTATTAAATTATACTGACGTTGTGTTTCAAATGAGGAAGACACGAGACAAAATGATCAGTATGCATACTATTATTAGAAATGTCGCCTTAGGCTAGCGCTAATAGTATTACTAATAGGCTACCCAGTACACAGCGGACAATCTCTCTTTGTCTATGTCTCTCTCTGAGTCTCTCTCTGTTTCTTTGTTTCTCACTCACTGTCTAACTGTCTGTCTGTCTGTCTGTCTCTGTCCCTCTGCCTCTCTCTGTCTCTCTCTCTCTCTCTCTCTCTCTCTCTCTCTCCACTCTCCTCTCTCTCTCTCTCTCTCTCTTCTCTCCTCTCTCTCGTTCTCTCTCTCCTCTCTCCTCTGGCGGGTGCAGTCACTATGCTGATCACTTTTGTTTTGCTATATTCTTATAATTATACTTTGTCTCCGCTTGCTTTCTCTTATTAGTTAATTTCAAATCACGTGTCCCCTTGCCATGAATATTGTATTGTCAATGGCAATAAAAACATTGTCATGTGTCAAGTCTCTCTCTCTCTCCTCTCTCTCTCTCTCTCCCTCTCTCTCTCTCTCTCTCTCTCTCTCTCTCTCTCTCTCTCTCTCTCTCTCTCTCCTCTCTCTACTCTCTCCTCTCTCTATATCTATCTCTCTTCTCTATATCTCTCTCTTCTCTCTCCAGCTTCTGATATTAAATAGGGCAAGACGGGGTAAAATCGCATGGGCGGGTAAGAAGCCCACCGCAATTATCTCATGAAATAAAGAAAATTTCAGTCAAATTTGCCCATAAGGACGAATGTTAGACATATAATGCTCGTCTCATGGGTCAAAATGAGACTGAAATTTGCTTCATTTCATTGAGATAATTGGGGTGGGCTTCTTACCCGCCCATGCGCTTTTTACCCGTCTTCCCCTATCTGTATTAATATTATTATTATTATTATATATATTATTATTACTATTATTATCTGATTTGTGAGAAACGGGAGGAGGGATTGAATGTTATTTCTCCCCCGCCCTTCCCCAACTCCCCCCCCATTACGCCTTCGTTTATGTTTCGATGTGAATTGTCTCTTTGTTATTTTCTTTGTTCTTCAGCTTTAATCTTTTTTTCTTCTTCTTTTTCACGCAGCTTTAATCTAATTATGGGAATTCAATTCAATTCAATTTTTTTTCTCGGTCATCGCGCCCTGGAATCTGTTAGACCAGGGCTTGTATTCACGTTGAGATAACATGAGACTTAGCATGATGTTAACTTAGAAGCTCTTCCAAAAAAAGTCCTAATAAATCCTATAGGACATTGGAAGAGCTTAAAAGTTAGCATCATGCTAAGTCTCATGCTATCTCAACGTGAAATACAGGCCCAGGTATAGTAAAGGAATGACGAGAGCAATTGTTCCCTTCCCAGACCAACGTTGATGAAACACCAATTACCAGTGTACCTGCTACATCAAAGGACTTACCCAGACCAGAACTACTTCGTCCACAGACCAACGTTGTGATGAATGCCAATACCAGGTTTACCTGCTACATCGAAGACTACAGCACCAGAAATACTGGTCCCCAGGACCAACGTTGTTGAACCCAATACCAGGGGTACCTGCTGCATCGAAGACTACAGCATCAGAACTACTTGTCCCCAGACCAACGTTGATGACCCCAATATAAGGTCTACCTGCTACATCCAAAGACTACAAGCAGTCATAACTACTTGTCCCCAGACCAACGTTGATTAACCTTAATACCAGGTGTACATTGCTACATCAAAGACTACAGCACCAGAACTACTTGTTCCCAAGACCAACGTTGATGAACCTAATACCCGAGGTACCTGCTACATCAAAGACCTACAGACACCAGAACTACTTGTCACCAGACCAACGTTGATGAACCCCAATACCATGTGTACCTGCTATATAGAAGACTACAGCACCAGAACTACTTGTCCCCAGACCAACTTTGATGAACATAATACCAGGTGTACCCGTTACATCGAAGACAACAGCACCAGAACTACTTGTCCCCAGACCAACGTTGATGAACCCAATACCAGGTGTACCTGGCTACATCGAAGACTACAGCACCAGAAAAACTTGTCCCCCAGGACCAACGTTGATGAACCTAATACCAGGTTGTACCTGCTACATCGAAGACTACATCACCAGAACTACTTGTCCCAAGACCAACGTTGATGAACCCAATACCAGGCGTACCTGCTATATCGAAGACTACAGCATCAGAACTACTTGTCCCCAGACCAACGTTGATGAACCAAATACCAGGTGTACCTGCTACATCGAAGACTACCGCACCAGAATCACTTGTCCCTAAGAGCAACTGCTGATGAACCCAATACCAGGTGTACCTGCTACATGCGAAGACTACAGCACCAGAATTACTTGTCCCCAGACCAACGTTGATGAACCTAATACCAGGTTGTGCCTGCTACATCGAAGACTACAGCATCATAACTACTTGTCCCCAGACCAACGTTGATGAACCCAATACCAGGTGAACCTGCTACATCGAAGACTACAGCACCAGAACTACTTGTCCCCAGACCAACGTTGATGAACCCAATACTGTACCTGCTACATCGAAGACTACAGCACCAGAACTACTTGTCCCCAGACCAACGTTGATTAACCTAATACCAGGTGTACCTACTACATCGAAGACTACAGCACCAGAACTACTTGTCCCAAGACCAACGTTGATGAACCTAATAGTACCAGGTGTACCTGCTACATCAAAGACTAGGCGAGGTGCCACCAGAACTGTAGCTTGTCCCTAAGACGCTAAGCATTGATGACGCCAATAGCCAGGTGTAGGCCTGCTACATGCGAATGACTACAGGCACCATAAGCTACCTTGTCAGACCCATAGACCAGCTGTTGATGAACACTAATACGCAGGTGTAGGCCTGCTACATCGAAGTATTACAGGCACGGGCAGCAACTACTTTTCGCTCAAGACGCACGGTGATGAACCTAATTACCATGTGTTTACCTGGTCGACAATATCGAAAACTACAGCATGTCAGAACTTAATCTTGTCACCAGACCAACGTTGGATGATACCTAATATGACCATGAGGGTACCTGCTACGAATCAAAGACTACAAGCACGTAGCTAACAACATGCTTTACTTGTCCCCAGATCGTCAACGTTGATTAAGCGGCTAATAGCATCGGGCATGTGTAGCTGCGGGGCTATAATCGATAGACTAACCGGCGATACAGAACTAGTCACGTTGTCCCAATGTTTACGCAAGCGTTGATGAAACACCTGTAGATACGGCTTAGGTGTACCTGGGCTACCCTCGTGAATTACTACAGCACCCAGAGTAACTCTTGTACCCGGGACCTGGGGGGAGTGAACCCAATACCAGTTCTACCTGCTACGCCTAATACCAGGTGCACCTGAACTTCCTGAAACATCCTGCAAGACATAGCTTGATGGCACCTCTTAGCAGGTCTACTTGTCGGCATCAAAGACTACAGCATATGGCTACTTGTGGTGATGAAGGCTGTTGATGAGTTCCCAGGTGTAGCGTGTTAGCTGCCTGCATCGAAGGACTACACAGGCACCCAGAACACTACGCTGTAGTCCCGCGTAGCACCAATGTGCGATGACTCGCAATACAGGGTGTACCAGCTAGGAACACATCGAAGACTACAGGCAGCCTAGACTTACTGTCCCCAGACTCACGTTGATGAACCCTATAGATTACGGCCCCAGGTGTTACATCGGCTACATGCTACGAAGTACTATCAGCATCACCAGAACTACTTGTCCTCCTAGAACAAACGTTGATTAACATGAGATTCCATGTGTCCATGGCTACATCGAAGACTACATCACCAGAACTACTTGTCCCTAGACCACCGTTGATGAACCCACTACCATGTGTACCTGCTATATCGAAGCTTACAGCACCAGAACTACTTGGATGAAAACCAACGTTGATGAACCCAATACCAGGTGTATCTGCTACACTCGAAGACTAATAAGCAGCTTGCAGATACTATTATTGTCCCCAGACCTAACTACGTTGATGAAGCGCCAACACCTAGGCTTTGTACCTGCATACTATTCGAAGACAACAGCTGATTGGCGCTATACAGTACCCAGCACCAACTATGATGAACAGAATACTTGTTATGTCCGCTACATAGAAGACAACAGCAATTGTACTGCTAAAACCCAGACCGACGTGTGATGACCCCCTACTACCAGGTGTACCTGCTACATCGAAGACTACAGCACCATAACTACTTGTCCCTAAAGACCAACGTTGATTGAACCTTAATACCAGGGTTACCTGCTACATCGAAGACTTTTTTCATCATTTTCATAACCAGACTAGCTTCGTCATAAGCGCTTAGATTATCGCCGTGTGTGTCAGCTTCCAAATCGTCATCATCATCGTTACCTTGATCATCATCAAACATCGTCCCAATGACTAACTTATCACCATAATTCGGACTTGGTCCCCCGACTGATGACCTTTTATTCTGAGTGAGGCAGCATGAAATACCATGTTTCAGTTGCTAGACTAGTTAGCCTGCTAGGAGTTAAAGAACTCGAACGGAGTTGTAAAGAGCAAGTCGTAGAGAGAGTGAGAGAGCGACAATGAAAATGTACTTGTTTTATTTAATATGAGATTTGTGCTCTGTGAATGAAAAGTGATTGCTAATGTGCTTGCCGATGTCACCTGCTAATCAATATGCTGTCAAGATAGATTTGATCGAAGGATCGTATACATTAAGTTCAAACTAACGATTTTTTTGGCACAACATGCTTGCCACGGCAGACAACAACGGGCAATGTATGAGTTTAGGACCTAATAGCTTTTACGAGGTTGCCGTAATTTTTACGGGGGCAATAGCATCCGAAATTACGGTACGGAGTAGGGCATTACCAGAACAACAAAATTCCCTACCTAGACCAACGTCGATGAGTCGCGAAGTGACGTCAGGTGTGGTCCTGGCTAAATGCGGTAAGAAGACATTAGCAGTTTCCGCGTAGTATGCGTCTTTGACTTTGTCCCCAGTGACCATGGCGGTTCCAGCAACGAGACTCATACCGAAAGGCAATAGCCTGTCTACATCGAAACATACAAAAGTTGAACTACGTTGTGCAGACCCAGTTTCGCGATGCGTAAACTGTGAAAGAACCGTAAGATGCCAGCGTGTCAGTACTTGACTACGATCACGCCTGAGATACGTGTAGGACATCAGGGACTACTCCATCGCGCATTTGACTCAGTATGACATTGTAGACGCACTGCGCTTCGAAAAAGTCACCAGATGTACGTTGCTTCAAAGACTAGATCGCTTAGATAGCGCTCTAATACGCATATCGCATGTTTTTTAAAGCTGAAAAGAAGAACTACTGAGAAGGAGGTTGACCTGACGTTGATGCCGAGGCTCCAGCTGAAGCACATGTTGACGGAGCTGCTCTAGTGAAAATGAACGTTCCATTGACTGTGGCTGACGTACTCACAAGATAACTACTGTGTCAATGTAGGCCTGATTTATGTGTTGTAAATATAACTTTTAATACCAAACAGTGTACCTCTAGCAAAGATCGTTAGAGTGATCCAACAGGCCGACAATCAAGCATGAGACTAGACTTTAAACTGAGTGCCTATAAGCTGAATACGAAGCAACAGCAACCGTGTCTTCTAGAACAAGCAAGTCAGGATATGGGTACGTTTAATAAAATGCCAGTTGTACGCAGGTGTACCGTGTTCACTTCCTCCAGATCTACAGGGCAGCACCAGAATGCTTGAAGTAGCCCGCAAGACCAACGTTGACTGAAAAGTTGCCGAGTATTGCGAGTATAAAAATTACAGAAATTTTTGGTGAAATTACAGAATTTTGTCTGAGATATTACAGGTATGCGATTTGAGGGTAAACAGGTCTGATAGTTGCGCATCCAACTCTCGCATGCTCGTCACAGAGGCACACGCACACGCACACGCACACGCAGCACACACACACACACACACTTTGGTATTGTTTAAACATGTTAATGTTTCTACTGAACAACAGAACATTATGTTTGCATGTATTGTTTATAAATATTTTCCTATTGCAATTTTTTTTTCAGTTTTAAATTGTTTCAGTGTTACTTTTATTTTTCTATTTCATTTGATTTTGTTTTCAGATGGTTTGGTGATAAAAAGCAACTTGTATCTCTGTATTCTTTAGTGTTTAGTTTTTGACTTCATCTTGACCCCACTTCCCTCTCTTTTAAATAAAATAAAACGTCTGGCTGACTTGCCGCTTTGTCATCATCTTAAATATGCGTATCTCTATTTGATAATCTTTGTTTTGTATCATGCAATGTTTCTTCTAATTTAAAAGCTTTTTGCCATTTTACATGTTAGCCTTCTTTTGCTTTGTGATGTTGGGAATCAATTATTGAAGCAACAAATAATCATGCATAACACGAAGCAAAACTCATGAATATTCTACGAATGTTCCACTTTTGTTCTTATTCATTTATATTTTACAGTGTATTACAGGAGAAGAGGAGGTCGAGAGAGAGAGAGATAGAGAGAGAGAGAGAGAGAGAGAGAGAGAGAGAGAGAGAGAGAGAGAGAGAGAGAGAGAGAGAGACAACAGAGAGAAGAGAGAGAGAGAGAGAGATAGAGAGAGGAGAGAGAGAGAGAGAGAGAGATGCTCGGAGTCGGAATGTTTAATGACTTAGGCAATAGCCCTTATCATGACAATAACACAAATTAATACATCAATGGCTACACACACACACACACACACACACACACACACGCACACACACACACACAACACTAACACTAACACACACACACACACACACGCACACGCACGCACACACACACACACACACACACACACACACACACACACACACGTTTACACACGCGCGCGTGCGCACTCAACGTTTCCAACGCTGTGTGAAATGATGAGCTATAGGGTACAATGATGAAGATGCCATGTGAATTGTACTGTTTATTTGTTTCCTCAGGTTTTGGACGTAGTTCATTGATGTGTGTTTGTTATACGTGGTATAGCCTTACGCGGTGACAGTCCTGAGATAACCATAGCTGTTGACGGGACTATAACAGACTAACTAACTAACTAACTAACTACCCTGAATACAC
>CM065691.1:54507456-54514956 GCA_017654935.2 Phymorhynchus buccinoides
TGATGATGATGATGATGACGATGATGATGATGATGTTGGTGGTGATTATGATGATGATTACGATGACGATGACGATGACGATAACGATGATCATGATGATGATGATGATGTTGGTGGTGATTATGATGATGATTACGATGACGATGACGATGACGATAACGATGATCATGATGATGATGATGATGATGTTGAGGAGGAGGAGGACGAGTAGGAGGAGGAGGAGGACGAGTAAGAGGAGGAGGAGGAGGAAGTCGATGATAACGAGGATGACAATGAAGATGATGACAATGGTAATGGGGAGTAGTAGTAGTAGTAGTAGTAGTAGTAGTAGTAGTAGTAGTAGTAGTAGTAGTAGTAGTAGTAGTAGTAGTGTGCCAATGTTAGCGAAGACGACGACGACGTTGACGATGATGTTGATGATGACAATTGATTGATGATGACGACGATGACGAAGACAATGGGGATGATGAAGATGAGGATGCTGACGATGACGACGACGACGACGACGATGACCAGGATGACGATGAGGATGAGGATGACGAGGATGAGGATGATGACAAAAACAACAGAACAAAATCTACAAAATGCATCCCTCTAATGATCAAAACGTGCTAAGCACACGGTGGCGAATGATTTACATAATATAATTATTTCTGTTTTAATGCTGGCTTCGTGTTCGTAATGGCTTAGAACCTACCACCTTCAATGTCTCTCCCTCTCTCCCTCTCTCCCTTGGGGGTTGACAAAGCACCCAACGCACTGTATTCTACATTCTAGCCCTATGAAAATGGGGTATACGTTTCCTGAAAGCAGATTACTTTCCTATGTAGAATTGTCCACCGGAGAATATTGCTTTAAATACGAATCTTTTAACGGCGCGCGCGCGCGTGTGTGTGTGTGTGTGTGTGTGTGTGTGTGTGTGTGTGTGTGTGTGCGTGCGTGCGTGCGTGCGTGCGTGCGTGCGTGCGTGCGTGTGCGTGTGCGTGTGCGTGTTTGTGTGTGTGTGTGTGTGTGCGTGCGTGTTTGTGTGCGTGCGTGTTTGTGTGCGTGCGTGCATGCTTGCGTGCTGCGTACGTGTGTACCTGCTTGCGTGCGTGTTTGAATGCGTGTATGTATGTCTGTGCGCGCGCGCGCGAACGTGTGTATGTGTGTGCGCGCGCTAACACTTGCTCCTATCTGTTTTAAATACCACCCCCCACACACACACGTCACGTGTCACATTCCCTCTTATGCTTGGAAGATTTGTTAAGATTTCTTACCAGCTATAAGAGGGAACACGTGAAAACTGTTATTTTGACACGTGACGTGGTGGGTCTTTAAATTGTATGTTATATTTGTTTGGTTAGTGAGTTCCATGAAACTTGGAAGTAGATAATGTATAAACCGTGGCATAATAATCAGTGTGCTGATTGTGGCTACGTAGTGCGAAGAAGAAGAACTATCGTTTAGATAGATATGTCACGGGAAATTTCGGAATCCGCGAAAAATCGGAATCTTCCCGGGAAAAATCGGAATTCTGATTTTTCCCGGGGAAATTCCGATTTTTCCCAAGGCTGGGAGGATTCCGAATCTTCCCGGGAAGATTCCGAATCTTTCCAGCCTTGGGGAAAATCGGAATTTTCCCGGGAAGATTCCGAATTTTCCCAAGCAAGTAGCTGCATGCCATAGAAAACGATTCAGTTACAATTCAAAAGCATTTAGAGTCCAAATTATTTTGTAGTGATCACAATGCACTTAACACAAATACATTAGGAATTCGTGCACAAACATACCTAATTATCAATGATGGATTTGTACCTAATAATGTTGAATATTCCACATAAAAACATCTCTCTCTCTCTCTCTCTCTCTCTCTCTCTCTCTCTCTCTCTTAGTTATAGGTCGCGCATGTGTGTATGTGGGGGGGTGGGGTTGGGGCGTGCGCGCGCGCGCGCGCGTGCGTGCGCACGTGCTATTGACTGATAGATACATGTTTCTATATACAAGGAGTCATCTTTTAGTCCTTTAGAAGTTAGTAATCTGATCCAAAGGACACATTCAGATTCCGATGGAATGAGATGGACTCTAATGGTTTAAAGCTCGTATTCAAAACAGTTTTCGTGGTCAATAAATGTAAGGGCCAGCCACACACATACGAATCGCATCTGAATGCGATGCGATTTTGACAATATGAGTTTTAACCCTTTCACCGCCAGCCATATTTCAGCCCAAAAATGTCCATTAAATTTACGTGGGTAGAGAACAAAATCCATCTGTAGTTTTGGGGATTCTTCTGTGACTTATAAAATAAGGTCTATCCTTACTTCCCTAAACTAAGACAATAGGGTCTTTTGATAATAGACCCCAATTTGATGTCTTTTAGTGACATAGGTGTTAAATCACTGTGGTGCTAAAATGCGACTTCGGCGGTGAAAGGGTTAAATCACCTGAAATAGTACTTCCGTCTAAATAATAATTCTGCTGTTTTCGTTCGCTATACTCCAGTAGACCCAATACATGAATTTCACGTATTTCAGGACTCATATCGTCAAAATCGCATCGCATTCAGATACGATACGGATGTGTGTGGCTGCCCCTTTAATGAATGTATACGCACCCAAAATAATCTATTTTTACCACATTGTCAACGTGAAGACCATTCGCCTCGCTGTAAGGCCGTGTACACACATAAGCGGATATTCCATGCGGAAACCCGTGCGCAATCCATAAATAAGTGAAACAAAGAAGGGAACAGATTTGCGCACGTGTCCGAATTTCCCCTATATGCGTAAACTTTTATCCTTCTTTCTTCCACTTATTTAGGGTTTTCCGTACAGAACTTACGCGTCTAATGTGAACCCGGCCGAAATCTTTTGAAGCGTGTCTCTAAGTAAGCACCCCTCTCCAGTTCGACAATGAAAAGGTGTGGATTGGTCTGCACGTAGTGAGGGTTAGTCCAAAGTCAGATCATGAAGCTGCCTATCCCCCGAGACGTAAGGCCATGCATTGTTCTCTTTATAAATATTACATGGAAACGCATTACTCTGTCCTCGATGGTCGATTCAGTTGAAAAGGAACCCCAGTGCACAATACGAAATAGTGAAATAGAGAAGGCTTTTTTTTTATCATTGTCGAAAATGAATTTTTAACATCTCAGAGAACAAAACTCTCGGAAGATGAATGGGCTAATGTCTGTAATATGCATAATCGGAATTAGATGTCAACGGTTCTTAGGCGTTCGTAAGTCCATGATATTCAATAATATTTAGTGTATAAAAAATAACATAGAAAGAAGTACGTTACTGCATTCTGCGTTCCTAGGCAATATGGCCATAATGGATAAGGTACGTATGTGTCCGATTTTCAGTTTTCACTGGTCTCCCCGCTGAATACAGCCGACACATTCTGATTTCGGAGGAGCTTAAAGGGGAATTTGTTTGGGAAGATTTGTTTTGAAAAAATAACAGGAGAATAGGCCAATACGTCAGAAAGATAGTAGATGACAAACTAAAGGCAAAGGGAAAAAGCAAAGTCAAAGAGAGTGACATATTAGAGGAAGTTTCAAGAACAGAATGTCCAGAAGGTGGGGGAGCTATTTGTACGAAAGACTCCCCGGTATCCCCACGGGGATATTCAGTTTTTTAGAAACGCATAATTAATTAAATATTATGCGCTGTGAAATACCGCTATCCATACCATTCTAGTGATGTTTGTTTTTTTAAACACAGAAAACAATTTCGTTGAAATTGCCCTAGATTTTATTTCATTGTCTAAACCATGCTATTATTTTCTATAAAAAAGCAACCCACCCACACTGTCATCAACATAGAAAGAAGAATCATATTATGAGCAGAGCAACACGCGAGCAAACGAAACTCAAGGGATTTTCCCCATTTCTATGTTCATGACTATTTGGGGGCCTATCCTATTTCAGAAAATGTGGCGGGAGTCGAGAGCTTTCTTGGCAAATTATGCAAAGAAGATGAATAAAGCCGAAAGAGAGAGAGAGAGCAACTGGTCCCTTGAGCCGTCTCATTTTTGCTTCTTTGGCCATTTGGGGAGGGTCCAATGTCAGAACATTATAGAGAAGGACATGATTTGCAGTTCCTCTCGAAAGGTGTCCCTAGGTATATATACGAATAACTGAAGAGATGATAGCTAATGCATGTTACACGAAGAGGAAGTGCTCCCCCTGGTGGTAGGCAATGGTATTAGTACTGCCTCTGGGTTCACCTGCTTGTCAGGGAGAACCGTGGTCAATTTATTCGGTGAAACTGTCATATCTCGCTCTGTTTCTCTTTCTCTTCTATGTCTCTGTTTCTCTGTTGAATCCCTCCTCTCCATTCTGTTTATGTATGTATATCTCTCTGCGTCTCTCTCTCTCTGTCTGTCTCTGTCTGTCTCTCTCTCTCTCTCTCTCTCTCTCTCTCTCTCTCTCTCTCTCTCTGTCTCTCTCTCTCTCTCTCTCTCTCTCTCTCTCTCTCTCTCTCTCTCTCTCTCTCTCTCTCTCTCTCTCTCTCTTTCTCTGTTTCTCTCTGTCTCTCTGTCTCTCTCTCTGTCTCTGTGTGTGTGTCTCTGTCTCTCTGTCTCTCGCTCTCTCTCTCCTTCTGTCTGTCGACTACTACCCCCCCCCCCCCCCCCCCAACCCTCTCTGTGTTGAAATTGTAGCCAATTTTCACTTACAACATTTCGTTAGCTCTCTCTCTCTCTCTCTCTCTCTCTCTCTCTCTCTCTCTCTCTCTCTCTCTCTCTCTCTCTCTTCTCTCTCTCTCTCTCTCTCTCTCTCTCTCTCTCTCTCTCTCCCCCCCCCCCCTCAAAAATAGTATACGTTAAAAATGAACCTCGACGGTCAAACGTAAATTATATTATTTGAAATAGACAACCAGGAAAACACCTATATGAAAACAGTGTTCAAACTGTATCGCTGTGTTGCTTTATTGCATCAGAACATTTCTAACTTAATATAATAATACATATATGTGACATTTGTGTCTTAGACACAAAATACGATTAAAAGACAATGGGCGTGTTTTGGTGAAGTTACTGCCCTTGGCACTTAGCAACAGTTGGAGTTTCATTTGAAGGCTGTTTCTTAGATAAACCAAACTCATTATCTCTCACTCTCTCTCTCTCTCTCTCTCTCTCTCTCTCTCTCTCTCTCTCTCTCTCTCTCTCTCTCTCTCTCTCTCTCTCTCTCTCTCTCTCTCTCTCTCTCTCTCTTCTCCATCATCTTGTACATTGATGATGAATTATAGTGCTGTGTTATGTTATTTCTGTATATTTACTTTTCTTGAACGCTTTGTATTAGTATTGTTTGTTTCACAAACGCTTATGTTTTTGTTATTTTATATATTTTTTGTTAACCTTTCTTTAGCCTCAGGGCTGAGAGTAAAAAACCCAACTTGTATGCTTATCTCATAACGCTGATTAAACAAAGTTTTGTTCGTTCGTTCGTTTTCCGCCCTCGCGCGCAGGCAAAACTAGAGATTTTGCCTTCTTTTTTGACACATTGAAGTGATATAAGCCTATAGAGTACTCGCCACTGGGGAGACGAGAAGCGCTCACTGTGTAGCAACGCTTTCCCTTGAGAATGTCGATTTTGTTTTTCTGTTGCAATGTATAGAGCATCCCATTTCGGAACATTTGAAGGAAGACACTATTTTGTATTTTTTTTCTTCTTCTGTTCGAAATATCATGTCCCTGGATATTCATTAAAGACCCACCACGTCACGTGTTAAAATCACGGTTTTTACGTGTTTTCCCTCTTATAGCTAGTAAGGAATCTTAAGAAATCTTCCTAGCATAAGAGGGAATGTGACACGCACGGTAGTCATGAATGGGTCTTTAAAGAGTTAACATGGGTATTAAAGACCCACCACGTCGCGTGTCAAAATCACGGTTTTTACGTGTTTTCTCTCTTATAGCTAGTAAGGAATCTTAAGAAATCTTCCTAGCAAAAGAGGGAATGTGACACGTGACGTGCGGGGTCTTTAAATAAGTGACGAGTTGGGATCTCATCCATGAAACTCTTAATGATGATTGATCCGCTGAGGGGAGTAATTGGATTAAAAATTGTCCTGTGGGAAGATTAATATTTTTAAAAAAATATAGCCTGTCAGGGCTGTCACCACGTTAAATCTTACAACGCATAATATGTCCTGTGGGAAGCGCCTAGTTGGAAAAAAAACAGCATCCCCGTGGGGATACCGGGGGGTCTTTCGTAAAAATGCTGGTAGTTCTGTGCTTGTAGCTTCCTCTAATCTGCCACTCTCTTTGACTCTGCCTTTTCCCTTTGCTTTCTATCCTCTACTCCTGCCTTTTTGCAAAAACAAAAATCTTCCAAATAATTTTTATCTTTTGAGCTCCTCCGAAATCGGAATGTGTCGGCTGTACGCAGCGGGGAGACCAGTGAAAACTTAAAACCGGACACATACGTACCTTACCCATTGTGGCCTTATGGCCTGGGAACACAGAAGAAGAAGAAGAAGTAATAAACAGCAAGTAACTGATGCGTGTGACGTGTGTAATCCTAAAGTATGTATGTTATAATCATGCATGCCAAATATCAATATCCTCAATGCGTTTTATTCATTTTTGTAATTCTTATGTGACTTGTCATCCAAAATTGTGCTTATAATTATTTATGCATCAGTGTCTGTTGTAGGGCACCTGTACGACATTTCTCCTTGGGAGATTATTTAATAAAGTGATTTTTATTGGAATTGAATAGAATTGAAAGGCATAGGGCGTGATGATATAGTAGACAATTGTCATTATCTCTGAGCGTGTTCTTGTTCTTGTTCATCTTTCGGTTTGCATTGTCCCTGTCTTGCCCATCAGCAGCAGCAGCAGCAGCGGCAGCAACAACAGCAGCACCAAACAAAAACATTCACAAACACGAAACCACGCACTTAGTTACGCGCACACGCACGCACACGCACGCACACGCACACTCACACATGCATGCGAGCGCACACGCACGCGCGCTCACACACACACACACACACACACACACACACACACACACACACACACACACACACACACACACACACACACACATATATATATATATAAATACGCACGCATACATAGATACACAGACAGACAGACACACACACACAGACACGCACGCACGCACAACCACACACACATGCACACACGCGCACACATACAAACACTCAAATACACGCACGCACACACACGCACGCACGCACACATACACACATACACACACACACACCACACACGCGCACACATACACACACACGCACGTACGCGCGCACCGGCGCACGCACACGCTTTTACACACACACATTTTGCACACGCACGCACACACACACACACACACACACACACACACACACACACACACACACACACACACACACACACACACACACACATGCGTTCCAATGTTATTGAGAACGCCCAAATGAGACAAAAACATGAACAATTTTGAGCACACTCCTAGTAGTATTATGTGATTGGAAAAAACAACACAAAAAAAACCAACCCAGC
>CM065691.1:54530381-54532881 GCA_017654935.2 Phymorhynchus buccinoides
CAACAAAAATGGGAATTCTTACTTACTTCTTCATTCTTATTCTTTTCTTCTTCTTCTTATTCTTCTTATTTTCTATTCTCTTATTACTTTTTCTTATTATTCGTATTCTTCTTATTCTGCCTGTGTCTTACCTCTTTTCTTCTTTTCTTATTATTATGCTTCTTTTCTTATTATTATTATTATTAGGGATTATTTTATTTTTATTATTATATCATTTATAAAAATTTATAATTTATTATAATTATTATTATCATTATTATTAGTAGTATTATTATATTTATTATTGTTTTGTGAAGCTATTATAGTCTCTGACCATCTACTCTCTCTCATCTCTCTTCTCTGCTAATCTCCTTCTCTTTCATCTCTCTCTCTTCCATACTCCTACCTCTACCTATCAAATTCCTCATCTCTATCTTCTCTCTTTCCTCTCTACCCTATATATTCTATTTTCACTCTTCTCTCTTCTCTATTTCCCTCTCTATCTTCTGTCTGCTCTCTCTCTCTATATCATCTCTCTCTCTCACTCTCTCTCTCTCTCCCTCTCTCTCTCTCTCCTCATCTCGCCTCTCTCTATCTACTATCTCATACTCTCTCTCTCTCTCTCTCTCTCTCTCTCTATATGTATCTCTCTCACCTGTCACCACACTCGCTCAATCCTCTCTCTCTCTCTCTTCTCTCTCTCTATCTCTCTCTCTATACTCATTTCTTGCATTCTCTCTCTTTCTCTGTCTCTCTCAATCTCTCTCTCTCTCTCACCGCTCTCTCTCTCTCCGCGTTCTCTCATACTCTCTCCCTACCTCTTCTCTCTCTCTCACTCTCTCTCTCTCTCTCTCTCTATTCTATCTCATTCCTCTCTCTATCTATTTCTCTCTATCTCTCCTCACCCTTTCTTCACCCTCTCTCTCTCTCTCCTCTATCCTCCTCTCCCTCTCTCTCTCTCTATCTCTCTTATATTATATATATTAGATATCTTCTATCACCCTTTTTCACACCCTCTCTATCTCTCTCTCTCTCTCTCCTCTGCTATCCTCCTCTCTCGTCTCTCTCTCTCTCTCTCTCTCACCCTTTCAACTCCCCTCTCTCTCTCCTCTCTCCTCTCTCTCTGTCTCTCTCTCCCTCTCTCACTCTCTCTCTGTTCTCTCTCTCTCTCTCTTCTCTCTCTTCTTCTGTCTCTCTCTCTCTCTCTCTCTTTTTTTTTTTTCTCTCTCTCTCTCTCTCTCGTCTCTTCTCTCTCTCTCTCTCTCTCTCTCTCACCCTTTCACGCCCCTCTCTCTCTCTCTCTCTCTCTCGTATCTCTCTCTATATATATCTCTCTATCTATCTCTCTCTCTCCCTTTCACCCTCTCTCTCTCTCTCTCTCTCGCTCCTCTCTCGCTCTATCTCTCTCTCACCCTTTCTCTCTCTCTCCTCTCTCCTCTCTCTCCCTCTTTTTCTCCCTCCTCTTCTCTCTGCTCTCTCTCATTCTTCTCTCTCTATCTCTCTCTAACCCTTTCACACCCTCTCTCTCTCTCTCTCCTCCTCAGGTCCTCTGGGGGTCTCTCTCTCTAGGTCTCGCTCTCTCTCTCTCTCACCCTTTCACCCCCCTTCTCTCTCTCTCACACACTCGCTTGGTGGTCTGTGGCAATTACGGAGTCTAGCTATGTTCTACGTGTCTTCCCTCTAGTTTGTTATTTATGTGGGTACTTTCCTGTCTTTTTTTGTCTTCGGGAAAGGGTGGAAGAGTTTTTTGGTGTGTGGGGTGTGGGTGGGAGGTGGGGAGAGGTTGTCTGTGCTAGTAGTGTTTTTGGATGTGTTTGGGGTTTATGTTCTCTCTGCCTGTTTGTCTGTGTCTCTGTATGTCTGTCTGTCTCTGCCTGTCTGTGTCCCTGTCTCTGTCTGTCTGTCTCTCTGCCTATGTCTCTGTCTATGTCTCTGTCTCTCTGTCTGTGTGCCTCTGTCAGTCTGTCGCTGTTTCTCTGTGTCTCTGTCTATCTCTGTCTGTCTGTCTCTGTCTGTCTGTCGCTGCCTCTGTCTGTCTGTCTCTGTCAGGTCTCTGCCCGTCTCTCTGTCGCTGGCTCTGTCTGTCTGTCTGCCTCTCTCTCTCTCTCTCTCTCTCTCTCTCTCTCTCTCTCTCTCTCTCTCTCTCTCTCTCTCTCTCTCATAAAGCTTTACACATACGACCAGTTATGATGTCATGAGACATCATTTATTAACCTTGTTTAACATTATCATATTATGTACTGCTGCATTTTGTTTGTTCTATGCCCACTTCATAAGGAGGAAATGCCCAAATGAATAAGTCTTTGTCATTCTCTCTCTCTCTCTCTCTCTCTCTCTCTCTCTCTCTCTCTCTCTCTCTCTCTCTCTCTCTCTCTCTCTCTCTCTCTCTCTCTCTCTCTCTCTCTCTCTCTCTCTCTCTCTCTCTCGCCTTTTTTAAAAATCACATCTTTTTGCTAAACTATTGGCGTTTTAGGAAACCAATTTGCTCGCGTGCCTCTTACTTCTCTTATCGGTCCCTGGC
>CM065691.1:54537881-54542881 GCA_017654935.2 Phymorhynchus buccinoides
TTTTGTGACGCAAATGAATAGTTTTATTAACAATATAGAAATAAATACAAATGACAGTCAAATTGCCTGGGAACTTTTGAAAATTAAAATCAGAGAATTTTGTTCAAATTACAGTAAACAGAAAGCTATTGTTTTTAGAAATAGCACTATTCATTTATACGCTGAACTGAATCAGCTGGACACACAGCTGAGCCACGATCCTAATAACGTTACGTTACTGAAAGATAGGGACAAAGTAAAGCTCCAGCTGGAGCTGTTAGAACAGAACAAGGCTCGGGCCGCTCAGGTCCGTGCAAGAGCGCAGTGGGTGGAACAGGGGGAGAAGAATACCAAATTCTTCTTAGGCTTAGAAAGAGCCAGAGCAAACGCAAAAATTATGACTAGTATTAAAAATCAAAATGGTGAAGTAGTTACTAATCAACAAGATATTTTAACAGTTCAAAAAGATTACTTTAAGAATTTTTATAGAAAGAAAGTCCATGAAAAAGAGAATGAAATGTTAAGGAAAATCCAACTTTTTGCAAGTACAGCAAATATACCTAGTTTAAATGAACAACAAAAGGAGGAGTGTGAAGGCATGTTGACAGAATCAGAAGTTCTGAACATACTAAAATCTATGAAAAACGGTTCAAGTCCTGGTTGCGATGGGCTTACCATTGAGTTTTATAAGTTTTTTTGGAAATCTATTAACAAACATGTAATAGCTTCCTTAAATTCAGCTTTTGAGTGTGGAAACATGTCACTGTCACAGCGCAAAGCTGTTATCACATTAATACACAAAGGGAAAGAATTGCCCAGGAATGAAATGAAAAACTGGAGGCCTATTAGTTTAACTAATACAGATTACAAACTGTTAGCAAAATGTCTAACCACGCGTCTTAATGGTGTAATTGATAATTTGATCTCTGAGGATCAGTTTGGTTATATTAAAGGTAGAAGGGCGTCTACCTTACTACGCATGATTGATGACGTCACTGATTATTGTAATCAATCAAACACACCAGGTCTTCTGTTTGCCGTGGATTTTTTCCATGCCTTTGACTGTATTTCTAAAGATTACATGCTGCAGGTTTTTAAACTGTTTGGATTCGGAGAAGAATTCTTAAAATGGGTTACTGTGTTGATGACTGACAATGTAAGCTGTGTGGGCTACTGTGGCTGGCTTTCAGAGTATTTCGCTGTGGAGGCTGGAATTCGACAGGGGTGCCCCTTCTCTCCTTTGGCTTTTGCCTTGTCTTTAGAATTGCTAGCGATTCGATTAAGACATTGTTCAAACATTAAAGGTATACTCATAAAAGACAACAGAACGGATAACTTTATTAAATTAGTAATTGCACTGTATGCGGATGACATGACACTTTTTTCTGTCAGATGAAAATGATATGCTTAGCTGCTTAAACATTTTGGAAGAATTTGCAACTATATCAGGATTAATGGTGAACAAACATAAATCTGAGGCAATGTGGCTTGGGTGCTTTAAATATCGGCAGGACAAATATTTTTATTTTAAGTGGACTAATAAGCTAAAACTTTTGGGGGTAATATTTAGTAATGATAAATGTGCATCAATTCTTGAAGAAAACTGGTTGAGTAGAATCGAAAAGTGTAAACGAATTATTTCGTCATGGGAAAGAAGAAATCTTAGCATAATGGGCAAGATATGCATTGTGAAAACATTCTTAATATCACAGTGGACTTATATTATGAAAGCAATACATGTTCCTGAACAGGTCGTTAGTGAGGTAAATAGGCTATTTTATCGGTTTATATGGAGAAAACGGGACAGCAACCGCAAAGCCTTTGAAAAGGTCAAAAGAGTAGTGATGTGCTGTGATACAGAGAAGGGAGGCCTAAAAATGATAGACCTTAAAAATCTGCAAACTGCATGTTTGCTACATTGGGTAGTTGAAATACGTAGGAATACAGATAAAAAATGGTCATTTATTGCAAGGCGCTTCTTTACTTATTTTGGTGAACAATGCGTTTGCTTTGACGCTGCTATCTCTCGTACATTGTAGTAATTCATACAAACCCACATGTAAATGCGAGTAAGTGTGAGAGAAGGAAAACATGTTGGGAAAAAAAGAAAGAGAAAAAAAAGAAGAAAAAAAAAAAAAGCCGCCAAAAAAAGAAGAAAAAAAAGAAGAAGAAAAAAAGAAAAAAGAAAAGATGAAACAAAGGCGGGGACAGTGGAGGGTTCAAAAAAAAAGAAAAAAAAAGTCCGTTATTTGGGTGGACAGTGGCCCGCCTCGTTAGTCCCAGGTTTGTTTAGTGACTTCCTCCTGCAAGTGCGTTAGCCTGATAAGCTTGCTGACTACGCACAGAGAGAGGGAGAGAGAGAGAGGGAGAGGGAGAGGAGAGAGAGAGAGAGAGAGAGAGAGAGAAGAGAGAGAGAGAGAGGGAGTAGAGAGAGAGAGAGAGAGAGGAGAGAGAGAGAGAGAGAGAGGGAGAGGAGAGAGAGAGAGGGGAGAGAGAGGAGAGAGCGGAGAGAGATAGAGAGAGAGAGAGAGAGAGATAAGAGGAAGATAGAGAGAGAGAGAGAGAGAGAGAGAGAGACAGAGAGAGAGAGAGAGAGAAGAGAGAGAGAGAGAGAGAGGGGAGAGTGTGTGAGTGAGAGAGAGGGAGAGAGAGAGGGAGAGAGAGAGAGAGAGAGAGGGGGAGGGAGAGGAGAGAGAGAGAGAGAGGGAGAGAGAGAGAGAGAGAGAGAGAGACGGGAGAGAGAGATTGAGATGAGCGAGAGAAGAGAGAGAGAGAGGAGAGAGAGAGAGAGGGAGAGAGAGAGAGAGAGAGGGAGAGATCTCTTCTTTCCTCTTTCTCTCTCTCTTCTCTCTCTGTTTTCTCGAGAGAGGGAGAGAGAGAAGAGAGGGGAGCGAGAGAGAGAGAGAGAAAGAGGAGGAGAGAGAGAGAGCGAGAGAGAGAGAAGAGAGATCTCTCTCTCTCTTTCTCTCTCTCTTTGAGAGAGAGAGACAGAGAGAGAGGAGAGGGGGAGAGAGAGAGCGAGAGAGGGTGAGAGAGAGGAGAGAGAGAGATCTCTCGAGGGAGAGAGAGAGAGAGCGAGAGCGAGAGAGAGAGAGAGAGAGGGAGAGAGAGAGAGAAGAGAGGGGGGGAGTTCTCTCTTCTGCGGGAGAGAGAGAGATAGATAGAGATCTCAGAGAGAGAGGGAGGGAGAGGGAGAGGGGAGAGGGAGAGGGATCTGGGCCGATCGAGCCGAGAGAGGGAGAGATAGCTCGAGAGAGCCGATCAGAGAGAGAGAGACGAGAGAGGCCGATCATAGCCGAGAGAGAGAGAGAGAGGGGGGGGTGCTACCAATAAAGAGAGACCTACCCATAGATAAACCATCATCAACACTAACATTATCCCATTGCTCCATTTTAGTGAGCCGATCATGGCCGATCATAGCCGATCAAAGGCGATCAAAGCCGATCATAGCCGATCAAAGGCGATCAAAGCCGATCATAGCCGATCAAAGGCGATCAAAGCCGATCAAAGCCGATCAAAGGCGATCAAAGCCGATCATAGCCGATCAAAGGCGATCAAAGCCGATCAAAGCCGATCAAAGGCGATCAAAGCCGATCATAGCCGATCAAAGGCGATCAAAGCCGATCATAGCCGATCAAAGGCGATCAAAGCCGATCATGGCCGATCATAGCCGATCAAAGCCGATCAAAGCCGATCAAGCAGGGTGTTTTTCATTGATCGTCGTTAATTAATTTATAGGCTCTGGAATCGTTTTGCTCTGAAGTCGGCAACTCGTCAATATCTGGTGTGTGTGTGTGTGTGGTAGATTGTTAGTCTAAGAGGAAGATTGAGAGAGAGAGAGAGAGAAAGAGAGAGAGAGAGAGAGAGAGAGAGAGAGAGAGAGAGAGAGAGAGAGAGAGAGAGAGAGAGAGAGAGAGAGAGAGCGAGTGCTACAGATACAGAGAGCGTACACTGCGTAATTATGTACTTCAACTTATTGTTCGTACGTGTACGTCAGAGCGTGCGTAATTCGCACCGAGAATCCTGTTTTTTCCCGCAACAACACAGCAACCAAAACCAAAAGTCCTGAAAATGTGTTGTAATTCCCACCAGGACGATACGGGTTTTCGAGATAACTTGTTAAAATGCTCATCCAGCGAATGTGACCGAGTGGCTCCAAGTGGGAATCGAATCTAAATAGCTTCTGTGTCTGTCTTCCAGATCTCTATCTGAAAGTGGGCTTTGTCCTAACTTGATGGTCATTTTCCTGTTCGACAACAGAACATCTATTAGTGGCTTCCTGTTGCCGGTCGTTTCATTTCATTTCATTTCAATCAGGCCTTTAACCCTTTCGCCGCCAATGTCGCATTTTTGCACCACAATGATTTAACACCCATGTCATTAACCCTTTCACCTCCAGCCATATTTCAGCCAAACATTGCCATTAAATTGACCTGGGTAGAGAACAAAGTTCATTTGCAGTATTGGGGATTCTTTTGTGACATATATGAAATAAGGTCTATCCTTACTTCCCCAAACTAATACAATAGGTGTTTGGATATTTAGACCCCAATTTGATGCCTTCTAGTGACATATGTGTTAAATCACTGTGGTGCTAAAATGCGACTTTGGCGGTAAAAGGGTTAAAAGTCTTGAAATCAGGGTCTGTTATTCAACGTTAACGACATTGTGTTCATAAATTTCAGCAGTAAGGATTGACCCTATTCTAAATGTGTTACAGCGAAAACCCACAATATTGCAGACAAAATATGTTTTGTATCCAAGTAAGTTTAATGGAAACTTTTGGCTCAGAGATGGCTGGCGGTGAAAGGGTTAAACTCAAACTCAAACATGCTTTAATGTCAGACCCCCGACTTTTAACATAGGGGGATTAAGATTGAAAAAAATAGCCCCGTCGACAACTAAGGCCATGTGAGGGCTGTCACCACGTTAGATAACATAGGGGGGCGCGCTTAGCACAAATAATATTACAGATGAAAAGAAGTGAACACGGCCTTTACATTGACATTGGATATTGAAAA
>CM065691.1:54550381-54557881 GCA_017654935.2 Phymorhynchus buccinoides
AATAAAAAGTGTTCCTCATTCTCAGTCTTGCTTATGCAGAATGGACAAACTTTAGCATGTGCTGATGTACTAAAACGATGAACATTGTTAAAGGGAGAACATTAAATCTCACCTGCGAAATGGCTACACGGAAAGAATACAAATCCATTTCTAAAACATATTTATCTTTTTGAAATATAGTCTTGAATGATCGATATGATATGTATCTATCTCTATCCCTGATTGTTCCACTCCATTCCTGTATGTACATATCGATTAATCTCTGTTTGAAAATGTTTAAAAACATCTTAACATCACCAACATTCTGCAAGAGAGAGAGAGAGAGAGAGAGAGAGAGAGAGAGAGAGAGAGAGAGAGAGAGAGAGAGAGAGAGAGAGGAGAGAGAGAGAGAGAGAGAGAGGAGAGAGAGAGATGAGAGAGTAGGGGAGAGAGAGGAGAGGAGATGACGGGAGAGAAGTCGGAGAGGAGAGAAGATAGTGAGGTAAGAGGAAAAAACGAGACGGGCTGGAGTCGAGGAGGAGAGATGCCTAGAGAGAGGAGAGAGACGAGAGAGAGAGAGAGAGAGAGATGAGAGAGAGAGAGAGAGAGAGAGAGAGAGAGAGAGAGAGAGAGAGAGAGAGAGGGAAGAGAGAGAGAAAGAGAGAGAGAGAGAGCGAGAGAGAGAGAGAGAGAGAGAGAGAGAGAACCAGCCACAAACACCAGCAGCAATGATCATAAGGATGTTTAATTTGGTTTTGTGAATGAATTTGTCATAAGTTTCGAGATTTGATTCAATGAAAAATCACAGTTAATATTTATTTATCTGCGTGTCGGGATGCCGTATGTTTTTCTATTATTTTTTTATATTCTGTGTGTCTCTCTCTATCTAAGTATATCTGTCTGTCTGTTTGTCTCTCTGTCTATCTTTCTGTCTCTCTATGTGTTCTCTGTCTCGGTCTCTGTCTGTCCCCCCAAATCTCTCTGTCTCTCTGTCTCTGTCTCTCTCCCTCTTTCTGTCTTTATCTCCGTCTTTCTGTCTCAATCTGTCTGTCTGCCCCCCCCCCCTCCTCTCTCTCTCTCTCTCTCTGTCTCTCTCTCTCTCTCTCTCTCTCTCTCTCTCTCTCTCTCACTCTCTCTCTCTCTCTCCCTCCCTCTCTCTGTGATGTTTTGCAATGAAAATGATGCTTCCCCAATGTCATGAGAACCCAGTGTTAATGACAACAAAAGGGTCCAATGTCCACTCTCTCTCTCTCTCTCTCTCTCTCTCTCTCTCTCTCTCTCTCTCTCTCTCTCTCTCTCTCTCTCTCTCTCTCTCTCTCTCTCTCTCTCTCTCTCTCTCTCTCTCTCTCTCTCCAGACAGTGATAATAGAGTCTATCACACAGATGGCTTGACTCTGCTATGATCTACGCTGTCAGACTATAGGATGTTTACTGGCATTCTGCTCCATTGAATCTGTCTCGTTTCATTTTCATTGTATATTTTGTCTGTATTTCTAAATGGTGATTGTGGCTTTTCCCTTGACAGTGTTTTCCCTCCTATGTCTCTCTGCGTTAAAAACAAAAGCCGCTTCAGAATTAGCCGCATATATATCAATAGGAATTGTTCGGAAATAATGAAGGGGAGTAATTTCATGGTGTGTAGGAGTTATCTTGCCTAATTCAATCAGTCAAACAGGGGAAGTTACTCTGCCATCAGGTAAATCCCCAGCCCTCGCTTCTTGTGTTTGAGGAGACACACAGCATGTAGAACGCAGTGCGTCATTCTGAAATTGATGTAATTTATATTTTTACGTCACAGTTTGCAAGTTATATCACTTTTGTAGCAACTGGTCACCCCCCTATTTTTCTACAAAATGTTTGCAAGTCGCATCCTGCGGTTTCAAGCTTCGGCGCCATTGTTGCATTGCTACTTTGGCATTTGACCGAGTAATGGAGGTAAGCAACTCTAATTTTCACGAAGTGCTCTCCCCTAGTTTTGTTTCCGAAAATCGTCTATCGTCGTCGCGCGTCATATCCGCCATGTTGGGATGAATCTAAATAGTAGAAACTAGTTCGATGCTGTACCATTTGTATCCCAATATGGCGGCTTGAAAAAAGAAAGAAAATGGTGACAACTAGTATCTAACCATTCGACCTTGTCGAAAAAAACACCTCGTTATGAACTTTTCAGTTGTTGTTTTTCCTTTCTGTTGACTGTGTGAGTAGATATTCAAATGCCAAATTTGGTCGAAATTGAAATTATGTCAACCAGTTGAAAGGAATTGGCGATTGCATCGTTTCTTTCTGACTCTCTCAGGCAATTGCGGGCAAACGGCCATTGATTAGTGATAGGGTGAAGTCGGCACACGGCCACAACTAGTTTGACATATTGTAGATCATAACTCGAATTAATTTCGAGTACGGTAATTCGAATTTAAGGTTCAAAAATATTGTTTTTAAAGACAATCAGTTTGACGTCATCTGATCAGATACAGGTACATATTATTATGTAAGTGTGAAAATAGTGTGGTCGATCCTGGAGATACTGTCAATAATAATAATATTAATAATAATAATAATAATAATAATAATAATAATAATAATGATAATAATAATTGGAATCCCCCGGTGGGGATTCCGGGGGGTGTCTTTCGTACAAATAGTTCCCCCACCTTCTGGAAGTTCTGTGCTTATAGCTTCCCCTAATATGTCTCTCTCTTTGGCTCTTGTCTTTTCTCTTTGCTTGCTGTCATCTACTATCTTTCTGCCATACTGGTCCATTCTCCTGGCTTTTTGTTTGTATATATTGTTCCAGTTAGGCGCATAACGGTTAGCATGACGCATCTGCGCTGCCTGAGAGCGATCGACGAAGCATAATGATAGCGCCCTTTCTCACATGAGCTCAGTGCGCTTTACATCGAGAACAGAAAATAAATAAAAGGAAACCCCAAAACAATAATTCACTAGAAAAGAGCATACACACGATGCTTGTACGCAACTTTCTCTGCGTGCGCGCGCACGCACGCACGCACACGCACGCACACGCACACATACACGCACACGCACACACACCACACACACACACTAGCCAGGGCACGCGCACACACACACATACACACAGTCATAACGCAACACGCACGCACACGCACACACACACACACACACACACACAACACAAACGCACACACGCACACACACACACTTTTACACGATACACACACACTGGGACATACACACATACACACACACACGCACGCACAAGCACAACAACACACGCACACCTACACACACATACGCACACGCCCACACACACACACACACATACACACACATACGCGGGGGACATGGTGGGGCGCACACGCACACGCACACATACACACACATACGCACGCACACACACACACACACACACACACACACACACACACACACACACACACACACACACACACACACCACACACACACAACACACACACACACACACACACACTTAACCCTGCAATCATCTTTGTTGGGAAGGGGTCACATTAATTTCAACTGGCCGATGCTTTATAAAAAAAAATAAGCGCTACAAAAAAGCGCTTCATTTACTTAATATTAACCAGAGCGTTACAACCTTCGCAACGCGATCCCTGCTGGTGTTGGGAGTGTGCTTGACCATGGAAGCGAGGTGCGTGCGACGGTGTGAGTGAGTGACAAGTCCATCCTGATGGATCTCGATGGATCTAGTGGCTCTGGCTTCTCCCTCAAGACAGGGGTATATCCCACGCCTGTCCCCCGTGGGGATACCCGGGGGGTCTTTCGTAAAAAAATAGTTCCCCCACCTTCTGGAAGTTCCGCGCTTGTAACTTCCTCTAATCTGCCACTCTCTTTGACTCTGCCTTTTCCCTGTGCTTTCTATCATCTACTATCTTTCTGACTTATTGGCCCCATTCTCCTGCCCTTTTTTGAAAAAAAGAATCTTCCAAATATTTTTTTGTCCTTTGAGCTCCTCCGAAATCGGAATGTGTCGGCTGTGCGCAGCAGGGAGACCAGTGAAAACAGAAAACACCTTACCCATTATGGCCATATGGCATGGGAACACAGAAGAAGAAGAAGAAGAAGAATCCCACGCCTCTGACTCTCCGTTATTAACGGTCTCTGTACACGTGAACATTTTCCACACTTACCTCGTGGCAACTCAGTGATAATAATAATGATGCAAGTCGTATTAGTATGACTGGCCTGCCATAGGAAAGAGTGAAAAATGTTCAGGTAAAGGTCAAGATGTGCCACCCCCCCTACATTTCTCGGTTAATTGTATTTTTCCGTTTTTGCCTTTCTTACCATACATAAAGCTGTATTTTAGGAACCTTTTTAGCTAATAACCTTTTTGGAATACTAACCCTATCCCTAACCCTAGCCCTAACCCTAACCCTACCCCCACCCTATAAGACGGGAAAACCAACGAACCACAACTGTGACAAATCGCGGTGTACTGCAGTACATAGTGGGGGGTAGGGTTAGGTTTAGGGCTAGGGTTAGGGTTAGGGTTAGTATTCGAAAAAGAGAATTAGCTGAAAATGTTCCTAAAATACAGCTTTATGTATGGTAGGAAAGGCAAAAACGGAAAAATACAATTAGCCGAGAAATATAAGGGGGTGGCACATCTTGAACTTTGTTCACGTGTATTATAGAGACCTTAGCTGACTCCGATCTGATCCGTCTGTGTTTTACCGCCAGTCTTTACCAACCCACCGCCCATCCTAGATCACCACCCCCCATCCCCACCGGCCTCCTTCCCCTTCCCAGTCGGGGATTTCTCAGGATTTCTCAGGATTTCTGTGTCCGATTTTGTCACTCTCGTGCGAGGCCTTTCTCGCTTCCTCGATACCATTCGTTTGTGTGATTGTCAGTCGTATTAGCTTAAAGCGATAACGCCCGATCCCAGGAATCCCAGGAATCGGCTCACGCTAGTCCGACGCGTGCGAGGCAAGCTGCCTCGAAGAATAGGGGGAAAAAGGGAAGGACTTTAATCCTTCGAGTTTTAGAGCAAATTGTTCATGGAATGTAACAGGACATTATCCAAAAACTGTTGTCATTATACATTTTCTGTCTTTGTATATATAAAACATCAACAACAACAGCAAAACTTTACAGTTGTCATGCTTTTAAAGGGCATAATTGTAAGTGTATATATCTGATATTATGTTCCCGCACATCAAAAAGACAAAACAACAAGTGGAACTAACTGTGGTATTTATTAAAAAGCAAATATTTAGTCTCTTCCTCGGTGCAAAGTCTCCAAATGCTAACAATGCAAGTCACACTCCAATTGTTGATGGTGAGAGCGAGGTTGGTGGTCCCCTCTGATATTAGGTTTATAAACGATTATCTGCCTACAATTATGGTCTGGTTCACATTAGACGCGTAAGTTCCGTACAGAACCCCCTAAATAAGTGGAAGAAAGAAAGATACAAGTGTACGCATATAGGGGAAATTCGGACACGTGCGCAAATCTTTTCCCTTCTTTGTTTCACTTATTTATGGATTGTGCACGGGTTTCCGCATGGTATATACGCTTATGTGTGTGTGTACACGGCCTAACAGTCCAAAATCGGTTTCCTGCTAAAAACGAGTGTTACTTTGTAATCTTGTTTGTGTGTTGTCTGTCTGTCGTTTCCGACAATGACTGCCAGATAGCAGAGGGGCAGCTGCTATTCCGACCGGCCGGGCTACAATTTGTGCATAGTGGAGAAGACTTGCCCAGGGTACATCCCCACTATCTCGGCCAAAGGGATTTGAGGACGAGAGTTGGTGTTGGGGAAGGTCCTCAAAGACCAACCAATCCCATTGGCTGCAGCACCAGAGCCAGAACAAATCGATGGCTCGGAGTCAAAACTGACTATCTTTAGATAGTCCATTGACGTAGTATTGAACTTATTGTGAAAACGAATAACTTGTATAAAAAAGACTGCAGATACATACAAAGCATAATCCCCATTTTATATTATTTGTAGTCCTTTTTAATACAACTTCTTAGTTTTTGCAATTTCATCAATAATAAGTCAATAGACTATCTAAAGATAGTCCGTGTTGACTCCAAGCCATCGAAATGCCCCCCTTAGTTACGGAGTCGTAGTCTTTTTCCACGAAATACTAAGTTGTACCATGACATTGCAAGTTTCAAGTTTCAAATTTATTTCCAAAACAGCCCCATGGGGGTACATGGAAGAGAAAAAAAGAACGTAAAAAAACCAACAACGACAAAAACCAAAAACGAGATGCTATCCACAAGAAAAGCGCTCGATAAACAGCCTTGACTAACACTTCCAATCAAACTAGACAAAGGTTACAGTATGCAATGTCACTACAGTTCACAAAATTATGAACACAATACATCACATATTCTTTAGTATCTCTGTATCATAACTAGTCGCTGCATACTACAGTATATCAATACAACATTATTGGAGAACCCCCCCAAAAAACACACCCCACCCCGTCAGTTAAAGTACATGAAATCACAGCTCGACCAATTTGTCCTATTACGTGGCAACACAAAATGTCATGCAAAAACAACAACAAAGACTGCAGTACTGTAGAAAATCATGATAATTATAGAATAATAATAAAAAATAATTAATAATGCTTATATAGCGCATAATCTTGCAAAGCAACTCAATGCGCTTTTCACTCACCATTCGTACAGACATTTCTAACAAAGTGGCCCACGCATCCTCACCGTACATCTCTATGAAAATGAATACATATTAGAGAAAGCATTGCATATAATCATAACACAACACACTAACACCCACCTCCCTTCAACACCACCACCCCAACCATCCCCCCACTCCCCCCCCCCCCACCCATCCCCACCCCGTGCCCTCCCTACTCCCCACCCCCACCCCATACACACACACACGCGCACGCGTTAACCTCAATGATCTGGAAAACAAGAGTGGGGAAAAGGATCATAGACTTTGCAGAGAGAAAGCTTTCCTGAAGAAGTGGGTCTTTAGTTGGGACTTGAAGGAAGGAAGAGTGGACTGGTTACGGGTATGGTCAGGAAGAGAATTCCAAACGTTTGGTGCAACAAAACTAAACGCCCTCTATTATAGAGACCTTAGCTGACTCCGATCTGATCCGTCTGTGTTTTTAACCGCCAGTATTTACCAACCCACCCCCCATCCTAGACCCCCCCCCCACCCCACCCCCACCCCTCCCCACCCTACCCCCCCCACCCCCCCCACCCGAAACCGAAAAAATAGAACAGCTCTCATTTTACTAGGCCTTTTGGCCCTTAACATAGGGTAATGGCAACCAGTGGTGAATGAATGAAAAATGGTGTTTTACGTCCTCTCGGTCTGGAACAGACACATATGGGACATTTGTAGATACAAAGATGGTGGGAACAATACTGGAGGCAATGCCCGGAGGCAGTGCAACTCTAGTAAAGTCCCGATTTTTTAACAATTCAGATAGCTGTAGCGGTAACCACGCCTCGGTTAAACCTCATCGGCTATGGCACCGCCACAAGTACATTAGTATGTGCTAT
>CM065691.1:54562881-54565381 GCA_017654935.2 Phymorhynchus buccinoides
TGGTACAATACAGAAGGAATCAGTGAAGAAACGCGTTAATCAAGAAGGATAAACAGATGGTACAATACAGAAGGAATCAGTGAAGAAACGCGTTAATCAAGAAGGATAAACAGATGGTACAATACAGAAGGAATCAGTGAAGAAACGCGTTAATCAAGAAGGATAAACAGATGGTACAATACAGAAGGAATCAGTGAAGAAACGCGTTACTCAAGAAGGATAAACAGAGCGTACAATACAGAAGGAATCAGTGAAGAAACGCGTTACTCAAGAAGGATAAACAGAGCGTACAATACAGAAGGAATCAGTGAAGAAACGCGTTAATCAAGAAGGATAAACAGATGGTACAATACAGAAGGAATCAGTGAAGAAACGCGTTAATCAAGAAGGATAAACAGATGGTACAATACAGAAGGAATCAGTGAAGAAGCACGTTAATCAAGAAGGATAAACAGATGGTACAATACAGAAGGAATCAGTGAAGAAGCACGTTAATCAAGAAGGATAAACAGATGGTACAATACAGAAGGAATCAGTGAAGATTGTGTGTTAATCGTAAAAGATAAATAAGTCTTAAAGATAAGGAGAAAGAACGACAAAAAAGACAGAATACAAAGAAAGGACACGATGATATGTAAAACGGAGGCCTTATGGGTTGGTTTTTGCTGTTGTTTTCTCCAACAGACTTGTTGTTGGGTGTGTTTTTCTTCTGTGGTTTTGTAATCTACTTTTTTGTTTTGTGTTTTTGTACTGGCATCATAGTTTATATTAATGCCCGCGTTTCTTAAAGTATTTCCTTTTCAATGTGGGTGTTGATTTCATTTTTTTTAGTGTTTTTTTTAGTCTGATATATATGTTTGTCTATGTATGTGTGCATTGTGTATATATGTATGTGGGTATGTATGTATGTTATATATTTGTTTGTTTTTCTTTGGTTATGTATATTTAAATGAAAAAACGAATAAAAATGTTTAATACAAAAAAGAAAGGACACGAACAAGACGAGGACAGAACATCATCAAGTTACACAATATATGTTTATCTGGAATATTATTCTGGTCACTCCCGGAGAGCGCGTCAACGCAAGCGCGCAGCGCCAATACATTTTATTTTTATTGGGGGGAGGAGTGAGTGAAGGGGGCGAGGGTGGGCAGACTTGGGAAACGTTAGCTATCAATTTGGTTCATACCAGGCAGCGGGATTTATCCCTGCTCTTACCGACTTTTAACTGCCGTGGGATTTTTACGTGCGTAAAGCGCAACGGGTCAGACTAGCTTTAAGTCCACATCCGAAGGACTTGACGTTCAGTTCGAGTTTCCTGTCGAACTAGAAAGAAAGGGCGAGGCCCGGGATTCGAACCCGGGTCACTCACGCTGCAGTCGGGCATTGAAATCGGAAGCGAACGTCTTGACATTTATGATTATGATTTAATTTTGGTGTTTGTTTTTGTTGTTGTCTTACCCTGGCTTAAAGACTCCAGGGATCATCCCAAACAGCCGAAGCACTTGCACACTCAGTATGGTACAAATGCACCAGCCAGGGATGAGAAAATTACGCGCGTGACCGTTTTTGATTACCCCGCCACGTGGGTAGCCATACTCCGACTTCGGAGGATATTATGATTAATAAATCATTTCTCGTGTTACTTGTTTTTATAAACTTAGGAACACTTTCCATCAATGACAAAAAAAGGTATTCGATCTTTTTTGTAACCTCATCTTTGAAACAAGAGCTAACCTCCCACGCAATGTGCGGCTGAAAATGACGAATATCCTGACATTGTTTCACGTGGCCCGGAGGATGATATATGAGATTCACGGCTATCGGGAAGAAAGCAGGCGTTCTCTTAAAATGACAAGAGTGGTTGTAGGGGTGTGGTGTGTGGGTCCTGGGTGTGGGTGTGTGTAGTGGGTGTGTGTGTGTGTGTGTGTCGTGGGTTTGAGAGTGGTGAGAGAGGATAGTGAGAGGATGAGAAAGAAGAGAGAGAAGAGAGAGAGAAGTGAGAGCTGAGAGAGAGAGAGAGAAAGAGAGAGATAGAGATAGAGAGAGAGAGAGAGAATGACACTTGAGACTGACACTTGTTTATTGTCATTACCACCGGGAGGGGTCTATGAGAGAGAGAGAGATGAGAGAGAGGAGAGAGGAGAAGAGATGAGAGGAGAGGAGAGCGATGAGAGAGAGAGAGATGAGATTGAGAGAGAGAGAGATGAGATAGAGACCACAGAGAGGAAGAGAAAATGACGAGAGGGGAGAGGAGAGAGAGAGGAGAGAGATGGGGATGACGACGAGTGAGTGGATAAGGACGAAGAGAGACGAAGAGAATGAGGAGAGAGAGGGAGGAAGGAGAGTAGAGAGAGAGAGAGACGAGAGGGGGAGAGGAGAGAGAGAGGAGAGACAGATGGAGAAGAGGAGGGAGGAGAGAGAGAGAAGGAAGAGAGAGGAGAGAGAGAGAGGCTGGGAGGAGAGGAGATGATGAGAGGGGAGGGAGAGAGGAGAGGAG
>CM065691.1:54577881-54582881 GCA_017654935.2 Phymorhynchus buccinoides
CTCTCTCTCTCTCTCTCTCTCTCTCTCTCTCTCTCTCTCTCTCTCTCTCTCTCTCTCTCTCTCTCTCTCTCTCTCCCCCCTGTTTCGCTTTGTCTCTATCTATCTCCTATCTGTATCTGATTCTATCTCCGAAGCCTAATTCGCAGTGCATACACCCAAGTCAAGAAGTAAGCCTGGGATCAAGCGATAATAATAATAATAATTATTATCTACAACGAGTAATCACTGCGTCATATTCCGCACCATTTTGCCAGAGGAAGCAGAATGGACGTTTTAGTATGATTGTCGGCTTCGTAGCAATGACATTTCGGTTATGACACAAATTCACTAATTTACGTCTGTGTACACGTGAACATTTTTCGCCCTTTCCCCATGGCAACACAGTGATATGCCAGTCATCATAAGGTCTCTACACGTAACATTTTTCACTCTTTCCCCCATGGCAACGCAGTGATAGTCACATAAGGTCTGTGTACACGTCAACATATTACTATGTATATTTCCCCGTGGCAACACAGTGTTAGGCCACTCAAAATGTGACTTACAACTCACTGTGTTGCCATGGGGAAATGGTGATATTTTGTGAATATTGTTACACAGACATTTAAGATTACTAGCATATGAATGTGTTGCCATGGGGACTGATAGAAAAAAGACATTAAGAGACATTAAGGTATCGGTACACGTTAACAACATACACGAAATATTTCTATTTCCCCATGGCAACACAGTGATAGCCCACTCTTAAAGGTCTGTGTACACGTTAGCATTATTCACGAGATATATTTCTATTTCCCCATAGCAACACGGTGATAGCCCACTCTTAATATGACTTACAGCTCACCGTGTTGCCATGGGGAAATATAAATATGTCGTGAATAGTGTTGACGTGTACACAGACCTTAATATGACTTACAGCTCACTGTGTCGCCATGGGGAAATATAAATATATCGTGAACAGTGTTAACGTGTACAGAGACCTTGATATGACTTACAGCTCACTGTGCTCACTGTGTTGCCATGTGGAAATAGAAATATCTCGTGAACAGTGTTAACGTGTACACATGCCTTAATATGACATACAGCTCACTGTATTGCCATGGGGAAATAATAAATATCTCGGAACAGTGTGAAATAGTGTTAAAACTGTGTGTACACAGACCTTAATATGACTTACAGACTCAACTGTGTTGCCATGGGGAAATAGAAATATCTCGTGAGTAAATGTTAACGTGTACACATGCCTTAATATGACTTACAGCTCACTGTGTTGCCATGGGGAAATAGAAATATCTCGTGAACAGTGTTAACGTGTACACATACCTTAATATGACTTACAGCTCACTGTGTTGCCATGGGGAAAATAGAAATATCTCGTGAATAGTGTTAACGTGTACACATACCTTAATATGACTTACAGCTCACTGTGTTGCCATGGGGAAATAGAAATATTTCGTGAACAGTGTTAACGTGTACACATGCCTTAATATGACTTACAGCTCACTGTGTTGCCATGGGGAAATAGAAATATCTCGTGAACAGTGTTAACGTGTACACATGCCTTAATATGACATACAGCTCACTGTGTTGCCATGGGGAAATATAAATATCTCGTGAACAGTGTTAACGTGTACATCTCGAACAGTGTTAATACTTATACTTACATATCACATGAAGGAAATAGTATCTCGTGAATAGTGTTTACGTGTAACATGCCTTAATATGACATACAGCTCACTGTGTTGCCATGGGGAAATAGAAATATCTCGTGAATAAGTGTTAACGTGTACACATGCTCTTAATAGACTTACAGCTCACTGTGTTGCCATGGGGGAAATAGAAATATCTTGTGAATAATGTTAACGTGTACACAGACCTTAATATGACATACAGCTCACTGTGTTGCCATGGGGAAATAGAAATATCTCGTGAATAGTGTTAACGTGTACACATGCCTTAATATGACATACAGCTCACTGTGTTGCCATGGGGAAAATAGAAATATCTTCGTGAATAATGTTAACGTGTACACATGCCTTAATATGACTTACAGCTCACTGTGTTGCCATGGGGAAATATAAATATCTCGTGAATAGTGTTTACGTGTACACATGCCTTAATATGACATACAGCTCACTGTGCTGCCATGGGGAAAAAGAAATATCTTGTGAATAGTGTTAACGTGTACACATACCTTAATATGACTTACAGCTCACTGTGTTGCCATGGGGAAATAGAAATATCTCGTGAACAGTGTTAACGTGTACACATGCCTTAATATGACATACAGCTCACTGTGTTGCCATGGGGACATAGAAATATCTCGTGAACAGTGTTAACGTGTACACATGCCTTAATATGACTTACAGCTCACTGTGTTGCCATGGGGAAATAGAAATATCTCGTGAACAGTGTTAACGTGTACACACGACCTTAAATGACTTACAACTCACTGTCACTGTGTTGCCATGGGGAAATATTCAAAAATATATCTTTTCGTGAATAGTGTTAACGTGTACACATGCCTTAATATGATTTACAGCTCACTGTATTGCCATGGGGAAATAGAAATATCTCGTGAACAGTGTTAACGTGTACACATGCCTTAATATGACTTACAGCTCACTGTGTTGCCATGGGGGAAATATAAACTTTGTGAATAGTGTTAACGTGTACACAGACCTTTATTGAATATCACGCCAAAACTAGGTCAAGACAATTCAGCGTGTTTCTGTCCTTTGACAATATTTCAGAGAATATGTTGTAAGGTTAAAGGCAAAGGACCCTATTAATCTCTGATATTTTACGACAGGAGTGTCATCTGTGGGAAGGCAAGAAGAAGATGGAAGAAAGAAATAAAGCAAGAAGGAATGAATGAAAGGGAAAAAAAGAAAGAAGGAAAGAAAGAAAGAAAGAACAGGAGGAGGAAAAAGATGATAACGACTATGACGACGACGACGACGAAGAAGAAGAAGAAGAAGAAGAAGAAGGAGAAGAAGGAGAAGGAGATACTACTACTACTACTACTACCTACTACTACTACTACTACTACTACTATAATAATAATACTAACAATAATAATACTATAATAATAATTTATAAATAATAATACTATTAATAATAATAATAATAATAGAAGAAGAAGAAGAAGAAGAAGAAGAAGAAGAAGAAGAAGGAAAAAAGAAAAAGAAGAGGAGGAGGAGGAAGGAGATGAGGAGGAGGAGGAGGAGGGAGGAGGATGAGGAGGATGGAGGAAGAAGGAAAGAAGAAGAAAAAGACAAAAAAGAAGAAGAAGAAGAAGAAAAAAAGAAGAATTGGAGGATGTTGGGGGGGGGGGAGGGGGGGAATGCGACGAGATCGACTTGACAACAAGAATGAAGACTATGACGATGACGACGACTACGACGACGACGACGACGAAGAAGAAGAAGGAGGTGGCAACGATGTTAATGGTAGGCTTTTGCTCTAAATTAGCCTTTGTGACTGCCCTTTGAATTTGCCAAAAAAACCAGTCACAATTTTAGAACGGTGGCCCAGTATGGCTCAGTAAAATGAGGACAAAAAACACAATGGCTGGACTTCCATACAAACAAGATATAAACTCCGAACGGAAGTAACAACGGATTAAAAAACCAAATGATTTGATGGACGTAAACGTAACTTATATGTATAGACTCAATTACTGGAAAGATAACTTGCTCTTACATGGTTTTCATGGACATAATTTGGCTATTGGTTATAATTAGGAAGCTAACTTAGCTTGAATGGGAGACGAAGGGGTTTTTTTGGTTTCTTTTTTTACTGTTGGTTGTTGCTCTATAACGATATTAATTTGCCCTTGGTTGCTAGTTCACAGTCTATTAGTAATACGCGGGTGTACACAAGCATAATACCATACACACAGACAAACAGATTGAGACATGCAAGCTCACACAAACGCACACATACACACACAAACATACGCGCGCGCGCACACACACACACATACAGACGCGCACACACACACATACACACATACACATACAAACACACACAAACGCAAACAAAACGCACGTATTCCCAGCACACAGGCAAAAACAGAAGCATGCACAGAGAGAGAGAGAGAGAGAGAGAGAGAGAGAGAGAGAGAGAGAGAGAGAGAGAGAGAGAGAGAGAGAGAGAGAGAGAGAGAGAGAGAGAGAGAGAGAGAGAGAGAGAGAGAGAGAGAGAGAGAGAGAGAGAGAGAGAGAGAGAGACAGACAGACAGACAGACAGACAGACAGACAGACAGACAGACAGTCAGACAGACAAACATATAGATGAGGAGACAGACAGGCAGATGGGGAGAGAGAAAACAACGGTTGCAATACATATGATATCCTTATATAAGACACAATGTATTACCTAGCAAAACAAAATATGATTCTCGTCATGTCCTTCGGGGGTAATAACAAAAACATGAAGTCATAAAAGAGATAATTACGAAGATACACACAATTGTGCTTTCGAGTTTACGGTCATGGCATCATGAGTATCCATGGACATCAATTCAAACTCGTGAGGACAGTGAGTCTACTTTTATGATACGTACCTAGATAATGTTTTCTTCTTCTTCATGTTTTATATCGCTCTTTCTTTTGTTTTTGTCATTGCCATCCATTTTTCTGCCCTCTTCCATCTAAGCCTGTATATCTGTCTCTGTCTCTGTCTGTCTCTCTGTGTATGTCTGTCTGTCTTGTATGTCTGTCTCTCTGTCTCTGTATCTCTCTCTATCTCTCCCTCCCTCCCTCCCTCTCATTCTCTCTCTGTGTCTCTGTGTCTCCCTCTCTCTCACCCTAGATCTATGTCTAGCTCGTTCTCTCACCCTCTTTCGTTTCTCAATGCTCTTTTCGTTTATTTCCTTCTTGTCTCTTTCTTTCTTTCCCTTTTCTTTCATCTTCTTCTTCTGTCTCTTCTTAATGTAAAAATGAAATAAATATCTTCTCGTTCTTGTTCTTGTTCTTGTTATTGTTCTTGTTCTT
>CM065691.1:54600381-54610288 GCA_017654935.2 Phymorhynchus buccinoides
TCATTTTTAATAGCCATAAAATCTATATGATTAAAAGTAATTAACCCCATAACAACTGGCGAAAGAAGCCCGCCAAACCTATAAAAAAAGATCACAACTAAGAGACTCTAACGATTTAGTTAAAACAGGATCTTGACTTAAATCGTACATTAAATCTTGGCTTGAATCGACGGGAAAAAACTGACTAACTAACTTAGTGTACAAGCCTATTACAGTTTGACCTAAACTTTTAACCATTTTAGATCCTAACTGTGCTTCGTATCTGGTGTAGTACTTTTCAATGTCAGCAGAAGACATTTGTTGAATCTGTTCTATACTAAATTCTGTTCCTAAGTATTGTTTTGTTTTTCCACACACAGCCAGAGAATACAACTTTTCCTTTTTATTCATAACACTTGTCGACACTTCATCAGAAATTACTGCTTCCTGAGCGTTTAATAGTAGTTCGTCACAATTCATTTTTTTTAGTTAATTTATATTTTTATTTTAAAATAAAAATGGAAAACACTATTATTAATCTTGTATATCAATCTGCTCTAATCAGCTCTCTTTCAATTGCTTACACGATGGTTGGTAAGAAACTATTAAAAATGAAACCACCAGACCTAGGAAAACTTGATCTAGAGGACTCAGGTAAACTAATCGCTGTGATTACTGCTTCAATCGCGACAAAAGACTTCTTAGTTAAGCGAGGAATAATTCCAGAAACTATAAATATGTAGAAATAAAATGACTTCTTAGTTAAACGAGGAAATAAAATGGTTTTTTTTGTTGTTGTTGAATAAAATGGCTTCACTCGCAATCATGATCGGCGGTGCTGTAGTAAACGCGCTTGCTTTTTCGGGAAGTAATTTCATATTTAGTAAACTAGAAACGAACAAGGAAAGAGAAAGACACGATCGTGCTATGGAACAATTAGCAGCAGCACAAGACGCTTATGAAAGGCAAAGAATCGCCCGATTAGACTTCATTAATAACAAATTAAAACTAGAACGTCATGCAGCAAACACTTTTAAGAATGTTGACGATGCCATGAAAGAGTATTATTTAGTGACGGGCAAACAATTACAGCAGCTCCCGTCACCACCAAAATTAAGTGACTACTACCAATCATCTGAAGAACAAAAGATGCAGGAGATAGCGTTTATTGTAATCGGTATGACTGCTGTTTTTTTCATTGCAAAAAAGATTTAGTATTAAAATGAATAAAATTTATTACTCACCAAAAGGTTATTGGAAAGGTTTAACTGCTATTAAAAAAACTCAGTCAAGCAGCAGGAGTCACTGAACAAACAGCAAAAGAATGGTTATCTAAACAAGCTATATGGCAAATTTATCTACCAGCACCTAAACGAATTAAAAGACCACACTTTGTTAACTCAACACCAAATGACACTCATCAAATGGATCTTCTATACCTCCCTCATGATTTAATCAGAAGAAAAAGATTTAAATACGCGTTGACAGTTGTTGACATCTCTTCAAGATATAAAGATGCTGAACCGTTAACTGATAAAAGTGCTACTTCAGTCTCTGTTGCTTTACAAGAAATCTACAGACGCGGCCCATTAACCTATCCTCGTTTAATTCAAGTTGATGAAGGAAAAGAATTTAAAGGACAATTCAATCAATTGATGTTAAAACACAAAGTATCTATTAAACGCGGTATTCCTGGAAATCACAGATCACAAGCCTTAGTCGAAAACTTTAACAAACAATTAGCAGAAAGACTTTTCTCTTACCAATATCACAGAGAACTCCTTGATTCAACTAAAAACACTGAATGGGTTAGAAGACTACCCTCCGTTCTGCGTGTCATGAATAACGAAGAATCTAAGGTCATTGGACTCCGACCAGTAAAAGCAATACAGAAGAAAACAATTGACTCTTCGATAGACTTGCCAATTCAACATTCAATTACAAAACAACTGATACCATTTGGAGTAAAAGTTAGGTTTCTTTATGCACCAGGAGAAGCAGAAGGAGACACTCGCATAAGAGCAACTGATCCTATTTGGAGTATTGATCCGTACGAAATAAAAAGAATAATAGAAATGAATCCTCCTGTGTATTATTTAAGAGAAACTGATACGGCAACACGACCAACACCAAAAAGAGCCTTTGTTAAAGAAGAATTACAGATAATTCCACCAGACACAGTTCCGATTTGATTAGAAAAAAAAAAAAAAAAGAGTTTTTAAATGGAGACTCAGAATAAAGAGATACTCAAGACAAAGAATTACGACATTTTATTGAAAAGATTAAGGAATGCGCAGAAAGAAATTGTTCTATCTCAGCTATTAATGGAAGACGATAAAATAGTCAGTAAATACTTGTTCGAAATTGAAAGCAAAATAATGGATACTTTATCAGAAATTTACAACAAGTTTAACCTTGAATTTGACCCAGTATAAAAAAGAAACCAAAAAAAAATGGCCTTTTTTTTTTTGCCTTCACAAACATTTGTACTGACTAGGAAAATCTGTTTTTAACACTAGCTTACAAAACTTCTCTTTCCTCAGTTTTTGTTTAATCGACTTTTTTTCTTCTTTTGATTCGACAACATCATTTTCATCAAGACATTCTTCAAAGCTGTTTTTGTCTTTAGTAAAAAACAAAACAACTGTCTTTAACTGTTCTCTGAAGTCCTTTAAAACCGAATTATACTTCTGTGTTAAAATCCATACGCTAATTCCTGCATGCCGACCACTGAATGCTAGTTTTGCTAAACTATTTCTTTTTTTGACTATGTCTCTTTCAGCTGAACAGTCATCAATGATAAACAAAGTTGGTGTTCCTTTAAACAGTTTATAAAAATACTCTAAACAATCGCTTAGTTTATCACTTGGATTGACTAAATAGATTTCGTTATCTGTCCAAATAAACTTTCTTTCTTTATAAGACTTGTTGAATTCTAATGTAGTACAAAAAATTACTATGTGTTCAAAGTGATTACGATAAACCGTTTGTATTAAATCTAAAGCGAACACACTTTTTCCGCAGCCTGTCATTCCACAAAATAAACCACAATGAGGTTCTTTTGTAAGGAAATTTAAACTGTTCAAATCCATTATTTTAATACACAATATCTTTTAATCTGTTATCTTCAATGTTCAGCTGAGCATCGCATAGTAAATATACATAAATATATATTTGCTTATTCTCTTCCGCTTCTTTGTGGATTTGAATGTTTATTCCTCCTGACCCATCACCAACTGTTCTTCCACTGCCATGTAGTTTGTTGTCTTCTGTTGTTCTAAGATCTAGCCACAAAGCATACTTCGAGAATAAATAATCTTCTAGTCTGACATCATGAAGATGGAGGTCTTTACAAATTAAATCAGCCACAGGGTCTCTTTGCCAACCACCTCCACCCAACAGTTTTCGTATTTCATCAAAATGCTGATAAGGTAGAAGACCGCTTGCAAACAACTGATTCGGCTGTCCTTCAATCGTACATGTTAGTTTAGTTATTTTAGGATTATGAAACTTCTCGCTTAATCTGTTAAAGGGTTTTTTGGACTCCTCAAACAGCAACAAAATCCCTTTCAATGACCTTGCTGATACATTCAAATCGATGTTCCAAATTGTGTCAGATTTGTTTTTAGGTATTTTACTATGATTTAAAATTCTGTTGTAGTATATTGCTAATCTTGTCTGGTATTGTTGGGAGATCAACCGAGCTAATTCTTGATGACGAACAACATCAAACTCTAATGTGATGTCTGAAATACTATATTTTGCATCAGGATCTGTCGCTGATCTGATAACACGGCTGTAATCATTAAAAGTTAATTCATACATAAGCCTATCTTTTAAAGCACCCTGATAATACGGGGAGTGCGTGTTTAATAGTTCGAAGTCAAGAGGTATATAAAATCGATTACCATAAACTTGTGCAACCAACTCATCTTGATTGCTATCTTTTTTTGTCTCCAGCATCAATTCTATGTTTTAAACCATTATCTCCCTGTATTCCTTGATAAGTTCGATCTTTTCTTTCATTTTGTGTGAGCCATAAATCACAATAACTCAAAAAGACATCTGCGTTATCTAAAGACATTACCTCTCTCCCTTCAAGTTTAATAGTAATCTTACTAACGATCGCTCTACCAAGATTAGCAACTAAAGTTCTGTTCGGATCCGTCGCTGACTCCAGTTCTATTCTAAAAGCAAGACGTGCGGTACCTGGCACAATTACTTCATTACTCCCCAGACTAGGAAATCTTACTGATAATATTTGTCTTTGATCGATAGTTGAAGGATTATTACTTATCACGATACTCTGCCTGGTTCCTTTAACACCGAGTGGTTCTTTTAACCGTCTGTATGGATCAAGAATTGTTCCGTATGATTGCGACATCTCTCTTTTTTAGAAATAAAATAAAAACATAATTATAAATAAAAACATGGAAGGAATAGAAGCAAACCCCGATTATAATGATTTTGACGATGAAGCTGGAGATGACATGAGTGAAAATATTCCTTTATTGTCTCGCCGTCATAGCCTACTATCTTTAAGACATGAACTAGATGAAGCAGAACCAAACCCGATTGTAGAAGTTAGACCAAGGGAGGATAATATAGCAGGTGAAATGCGCCTAGAAATAAAAAAATCGAAAGTAATGGCTTTTCGTAAATTTATAGGTCAAGATTTATCCGATTTGTATGATCCTAATGACTATGTTTTAGATAGTAAAGGTCATTTATTTGCGAAGAATAAAGATGAAAAACTAGTCAAATTTACACACGATAAAAACCCCTCATTGTTTTTATCAATGAGGGGTCTTCGTAGTAGGTTTGGTGTTAGCGTGCTGAGACAACTTGGGATCAACCCAAACCTAAGCACACAAGCTGTTTCTGCTCTTCAAAACACACTACAAAGACTGCCAACTGATTCCCAACTTCAATCAATTCCCCTTAGAGACTTAAGCGCAACTGCGGATCAGATAATAGAAATGGAAACTAGTTTTTATAGCTTTAGAAGATGAAGAAACCCATTTAAAAACATTACATGATTCACCATTACCTATGAGAGATATAATGGCGCTCAATTCAACATTACAATCTACCAGGGGCGAGTTAACAAATAATCTAGCAAAGTTAAGCGAACTGGATGCACACATCGACAGAGAAAAACAGAAATTAGTTGAAGTGGACGACAACAACCTAGGACAAGGCGTGAAAGACAGAATCATGCAAAGACTAGACGATCTTCAACACGAGAGAGCTGCAAGACTAGAAGTACTGTCAACTAACCGTGAACAATTACGAACACAATTCAGCAGAATAAAAGAAACCATCCAAATAATGTTATACGAAAACACGACGTTAGCTGAACGAATAAAAACTTTATTTAGAGAGCAAGGAGTTACGATTGCTAGTGTTATGACAGCTTTAGGTTTTGCAATCTCTACTTTAGTGTCTGCTTTAACAGGAGCAGGAGCAGGAGCAGGAACACCGCCACCATCTCCACCATCAAGCGATAAGAATTGGATTAAAAAACAACTGGATCATTTAAAGAATCTATTTAAAAAATTAGGAATAAAAGCTCTAGACACTATACCAGGAATATTAGGTGGAATAATCAGTTGGCTTTTTTCTACAGCAAGCAAAGTAGTCGGTTTTATGGCTGAACATTTATGGATGTTATTAGTTATGATTATCGGATTACTTTTCAGTAAAATAAAAATAAACTAGTCCAGCCGCAGTTAAAAAAAGAACTAGTGCTGTCTTTTCGTTTTCATGATTATCAGTCGTTGGTTTATTTGTTGACGTTGGTTTTATTAAAGTTGGTAAGTTCGCTGTCATAGATTTTATTGGAATTGTTTGACTTGATGGAGCAGCAGCTTCAGAATTTAGATCATTGTTTTTACCGATTGCTTGTCCGTATCAAGCTATAAGGATTTCGGTGTTATAGTTTTCAATGACTCCTATTTGAAGCCTGAGATCAGAGGGTAGCATGCATAACCCACTGCCGACAGCAAAGTCTACATTTTCGACCTTGCAAATCTTAAAACGTCTTGATACATTTTAATACTTGTTGAAAGATCGACTGCATAATTGATCGCATCTTCTAAATTGGCTAAATACTGTTTTTGTGCATCAATTCCAGTAGAAGGATTCATGATTTCGGATTTAACTTGCGCCTGCGATCCTAGCAAACACCACACGTAAGTACGAATAGAATAATTGATTCGTTCTATCCCTGCCTTAGTCAATCCTTTAGAAGTATCAAGAATAAAAGTAGTCCAAGCGTTTTTATTTTAATATTTTGTTGTTGTTCTACAACATCTAAATGATGGAGATTGAACCCGAAGAAAAGGATGTGGGTAAGGAGGCTACTCCAACTGTAGTTCACATTCTTTGTGGTTTTTTCAATAAAGTGAACCCAATCCATAATTAAAATCTAACTTCTGTCTAAAGTGTCGTCTAAAGTTTACATGAAAATCAATATTATACTCATTACAAATCTGCTCAAATGCCTTCATGTTAATTCTGTTGTTGACTGGATTAAAAGTGGAATAATTCGGTAATGGAGCATGCAGTTCAGACAGAATACGCATGAATGTGTAATAGAAATTAAATCTAAAAACTGCTTTTACCATGACTCCTGGATAATTTAAGTGATCAGCGAAAGAAACACCGCACCCTGTTGTAGCACAAAACACAGCGAAGTTTAACTGGTTTTGATAAAAACTGCATTGTATGACTAAACCATGCATTAGCGATGTGGTTTTTTTTGATGGGCGGGTTTAAATATTGATCTCACGGATTACTAACTTTAACTTGAAAGGTGTCGTCCCCCACCGCAACAACTAAACTGTTAACATCTATAGTTTTAAGGTTATACGATCCGATTGCGTATTTAGCGTCTTTTTTATATTTAAAAGCATTCATTTATATATCCGCAATAAAAATGTTTATTTATATAACTGATCAAGACGGTTCAATAACATTACAACGCCCTATTGAAAATAATGGTTCTCTTAACGTTGCGCTCCATTAAATTTATTACAAAGTCAAATGGATTAACATAAACGAATCCTTAAAAAATAATTGGATAAGAAAAATTGATAGCGCAGGAAAAATTGAACTAACTATACCTGACGGTTATTACGGTTTTTGTTCATTAAAAGAAATATTAAACGACATCGACATTACTTTAAAACTTAATGAGGGAAATTTAAAAGTGAAGATGATGTTTAGAGGCCAAAGAGGAGTAGTATTTGAATTTGCTAATGAATTGGTTAAACTATTACGTTTTAGATTAGATAGGTTCCATGTCACTGATAATGCACTGCAAAGTAATGCATTTACGGCTGTAAAATCACTTAATCTTGGAATACATTCTTTATTATACTTTCATTTAGATATCCTGAGTACTGAAAACAACTTATTTGATAACCAGCCGTCTATTGTGTTAAGAGTTCTTCCAACAGCAAAAGCGTCATACTGTGATTACGAAATTATTACAGTCACTAACTTACAGTTTAAAGAATTAATTTGTGGGGTTCACCATTCACTAAAAATAAGAATAACTGACGGAAAAGGAAAAGAAGTTCAGTGTGACGGCCTTAATGCTTTGTTAGAAATAAAATAATTTAGTATAAAACTATGTCGCGCGGACCAGATCAACTGGTTATGATTGACCCTGTTAGATGCGCAACTTTAGAAGTGAAGGACCTAGCAGACACAGAAGACTTTGATTTAAATGGGGAGATAGGAGCGCTGTATGGGTTTGAGTACACAAAAGACGGCTATTATAAACGAGCAGAAATAAGCGATAAAAAGGTACCTAAACTAGAACAGCTGCGTAATATAGTATCTGATAATGTAGGCCAGTTTGAATATAAACTTGTTAAAAAAAAGGGACAACAAGTGGCACATAGTTCCATTCATTGATTGTGAAATTAAGTTTGAATTTTTAAGCCCATTTACATTCTTTGATAATAACAAATAATTTCGCAAATCATTTAACTCAGGGCCATTACATGTTAGTCTGATTCCCAAAAACAACAGCAGAACAGAAATAGCGATCAAACCTTATAAAAAGAAACAGTACATGCTGCATAGAAAAAAGACAGTAACAAGAGACTCATCCACGCTATTAGAGTTAATTCCTAAAATGGCTTTAGCAGACGAATTTACTATGATATTTGAACTGTCTGTTAGAGCAGACAACCCTGAATCCATACCTGTTGGTGTTAGCGACAACCTAATGAAAAGGAGGGATTCTTATTCTATTTTCTGCAAAACTTGGATGTTGAATCAGTGAGATGTACTATCGTTATTCAAAACGCGCGGTGAATAAATTAAAGGCAGTGTCGACCTCAGACGATAAAGTGTAATTAATGAGTGTTTTTTATATTCCAAACAATCTCAAAGAAATTAACGTACATTAATGTTCTTAATTTATCTCTTATCTCATTGGGTTTTTATTTACTCTGAAAGCATTTTGTCTGATGATCTTCTTAAAATGATAGCAAGTGCAAATTAAATGTTTAATTTTTTGGGGGGAATATAAAAAGATGTCCGTTACAGTTTATCAAAAAATACCAAAAGAAGATACTGACAAATAAAAGACTGATGGTGGTGATGATCCTTAAATCAGAAAGTTAAGATTGTCTACCATTACAGAAATACAAAGAGAATTGGAAAAAGACTTCACTAACTATAACAGAACCAAACGAAGTTACTCTTGTTTGTTTATTACAATAACATACTTAAATACTGGTTTTGGTAGTCTAAGCGCTTTAACTGCGGGAAGCTCTGTAGGATTGTTGGCGACTGGTGCTGGATCAGTAGTAGCTTTACCGTTAGGTTGTGTGTCGTTGGCGCTCGGGTTGTTTTCAATGACAATGACCGCTTTCAACAAAAAAAATAAAAGTTAAACTACAAAAGCATACAGCCATGGTCCAGTTAATAATTGCTAAACTCAGTTCATTCAGATTGATAATCTGTAAAGCTTTGCAAGACTCTCAAATTTCGGCTCCAAGCAGACTACAACGACTACAAAATGCAAAAGTTTGAACTTCAGAAAAAATCAAGAGCAAGTTTTTTCACAACCGCAAGACATAGAAGCGATAAAAAAAGAATGTGAAAAAAAAATAAACGACACATTAAAATCTGTTCTAGGGAAATAACAATAAGAACTCTAAAGGGTGTATACAGTTTAACGTATGATTACAAGTTTAGAAAGTCTACTGACTATGACACTTAGTTCTCCAGTGTCCAATTGAATACGAAAACTCAGGTGATTTAAACACACGCTTTGTGTTGTTTGAGTCAAGTGATTTTTTATTTACAACTGTTGTGTTTATCTCGTGTAACTTAGATTGTATTTTTATGTTGTCATGATAGAATGTTTTGTTGTCGAACAGTGCTTCTTTGTAGTTATCGTGTGTCATGACCATTTGAACAACTGGTCTAGAAATTCCTTTTGCTTTTTTAATTACACTAGTTTGGCTGGCAATTGAATACATCTTTGCTCTCAGACCAACGTACTCTTTGATTATAGTTCCATTCAGTTCATCCTTCATCTTGCCGATTACCTTTTTATTTACGGATGAATGTAATAGAGATTCACTTGGGTAGTCAGAGGTGTCATACCAGGAGTCAACACCTTTTGCTGAATCTGTCTCTAAATCTTTATAAAAGTCTTCAGTCGGAATGTCTAGAATAAATGAGTCCGTGTCTGTGTAGAGTACTTTAGAGTCTGGATACTGTGGTTTAAAGTAGTCGTATAAAAATTCCAGCATCAATAACTTGGACAATTCAAGAACAGAAAACCCAATGAAGACTGGTTTATCTAGTTTTACTTTAATTTTTTTCATCATGATACCGTAAAGGTTGTCATGGAATTTTTTGAAGTCTTGATAATTAGGTTTTGAAGTTAATTTGATTG
>CM065691.1:54630788-54638288 GCA_017654935.2 Phymorhynchus buccinoides
CAAACGAAGGATGTTTCTTAGACCGTTTTTGCCGATTTGAGCGAGCGCAACGTGACGTTAGCCCTTGAGAAACGTCCCCCTGGCCTTCACTCATGTTGGCAGATGGTATTAAAGACACACTGACCCACCACGATTAATTCCCTTGTTGTTTTTTCTGGGTAGCTGTGACCCCACATACAAATTAATGCCCCCAACATCAAATTGAGGCTGTTCGTTAAAAACAACAATTTTTCGTTTTCAATAGTGGGGGCATTTGTATGGGAGTCAAACCTGAGTCAAAACAAGATTTCTTTACTAGCTCTAAGAGGGGAAAACACGTGAAACACGTGATTTTGACACGTGACCCTGGTGGGTTTACTGGGGGGAGGGGGGGTTGAAATGTAGGGGGTTTCAGTCTTGCTTTCTGGTACCTGTTTCTTTTTCAATGGATAAATCCCACGTGGTGTGGTGTCGAGATGATATTGAAGGGCCGCCACAACGTGACTTGCATATACGATGTCGATCATCCCATGCGATCGGATCGTGATATGTGTGAGGCGTGACTACTCGGTGAAAATTCTGAACTGCCCGACAGAATCTGATGAAATAACTACTTATTAGCGTTCACCGATATATTTGTAGTCCCCCCGTAACCAGCGAATCTGATGAAATATGTGTAATTTGGTAAAGGGGTTTTTAAGGTAAAGATGCGCCCCCCCCCCTCATCCCCTCCTCCGATCCATTTCTCGGTTCTTTACATTTTTTCAGTCTTGCCTTTCTTACAGCAGATTGAGCACTTCAACCTCTATCGTTTTCTATATTTAACAGGAATATGTCATCCATTTACATAATTAAAAATCATGCATTCAAATCAGACTTAAAATTTGATCAAACCCAAAAAAACGGGACATGGTTCCAGCAAGCAAAAACATAGTATAAAGTTGCAGTGCATGGCTTTTTTGTACATCGATTTTTCTCGGCAAATATGTAGATTTAGGATTACACCCTCCTGCTCTATTCCTCTGTTCTGTCTTTCCGTGGGTTAGGGATAGTGTTAGCGGGTGTAGGGTTAGATGGTCTTTTTCTTTTGCCACAAGCATCTGTTTTTTTTGGTCAATCATCATCTATTTTTTTTGGAGCAAATTAAATCGCTGCCAGATTCAAGAATAGTAGAAGATAAAGGCAAGACGGAGGAAAAAACGCAATGAAACCAGGACTGTGACAAACGCGGTGTACTGCACTAGAGAGGGAGAGCAGAGCGTAGGGGGGAGCCTCGAGGATGGGGGGGGGGGGGGGGGGTGTCCTATTAGATAATCGACCTTTATCATAACTGCGATGAATTATTTCAACAGCAGATAATTAGCTGAAAAGGTTCATAAAATACAGCTTAATGTTTGAGTAAGGAAAGGCAAGTGTGAAAATGCAGGGGAGAGCCGAGAAATGCAGGGGGGTAGAATTTTGTTGGTAATGGACATGGAAGTACTTCTCGTGAATCATAATGACTCGCAGATAATCGTCACAATCGGATCGCTTTGGGATCTAGTCGTATACAGTGTGGCTGGCTGGCGCTAAAAGCAGTCGAGAAGGGTGTTGTATGTAGCTATAAAGAAGAAGAGTCGTATTTGGTTCTCGCAGGGATTAGCCGTGCCGAGGGGACGTAAAACTCTCTTCTATTGTATTTCACTGGGTCGCATTTTCTCTGTGAGGCACTAGAGTATTGTTTGGAGCAACTCGAAGAGAGCATTATCATAATTGGGGTTGGTGTGTGTGTGTGTTTTGAGTGTTTGTGTGTGTGTGTGTGTCGAAGTGTGTGTGTGTGGTGTGGTGGGTGATTTGTGTGTGTGCGGAGAGTAGAGAGAGGGAGAGAGAGAGAGAGAGAGAGAGAGAAGAGCACATATTTAATAACAAGACTATCCATTAGGTAGATGGGAAAAAAAGATAGACAAGGAGAGAGAATACTGAACACTGAACGTTTTCAATGAATAGGCCGTAGGCCCATGTCATTGGGGTGGTTACAAAATACAAGGACCATTATTATGGATTTCTCGACGCATGCACATGCATAAATATAAATACAAAACATTATACGGTTACTCTACAAAACTTGCACACGGACACGCACATAATTTCACACAAGCGTATATAAATAACGAACCTGAAATGCTTTGTCTAAAAACACAGCTAAACGCAAAACCATAGATTTGTTTTCGCATGCTAATAGCATAGTCAGTCTAAACAAGGATGGGTTGTTGTAATATTTTGCGGGTATATATTGTTGCCTTAGATCATTATATATGGGACACTTGTTTCTATTTGGGTTCTACAGAATGGGCATGCTAGATCGTTTTCTGTTACATTTACATCTGACAGACAAGGAGAGAGAGAGAGAGGGATCCTTGGAGATGACTAAGAGAGAGAGCAGAGAGAGAGAAGAGAAAGAGAAAAAGTAGAGACCGAGAGAGAGAGAAAGAGAGAGAGAGAGAGAGGAGATTGAGAGAGAGACAGAGAAAGACAGAGAAGAAGATAGAGAAGAGAGGAGCAGAGAGAGAAAGAGAAGAAGAAGGAGAGGATGGACAGCATAGAGGAGTAGCTTGAGCACACCAAGCTCTGAGATGAGATTAAGACTCTCAATTAAGAGTGAGCGTGTGACAGGGAGGGAGAGGAGAGAGAGGGAGAGAGAGAGGGAGGCGAGAGAGAGAGGAGACTGAGGGAGCTGAGAGAGGAGGGAGAAGACTGGATGTGGGAGGGAGGATAGAGAGATAGATAGGAGAGACCGAGATGGAGAGTGAAACGAGGTTGAGAGAGAAACAATAACAAGAAAAAACGAGAGAACGTTAAAAAACATACTTTAGAGCGAGGAGTAACCATTCTTGCAATGGAATCAGATCCAACCTCTCGTTATGTTACAAAAAACAATGTGTTCATGGTTTCGAATTTAAAGCTGACATTTCGATTTCTCCGGCTCTATTCCAGTTTCTTCTCCAAACGAAAGAAGAAGCAGCTTTTAAAAAAATATTTTTATAACGGTATTTTGAAATGACTTCTTCGATGTGTTTTTGTGCTGCGTCGTAAGCAAGATGTGAGCGACATAGAACATAGTGATTTTGCTTAAGGTCAAAAGTTTGTATGCGTAACTGAAACTTCAGTTTAAATTTTTTTTAAAATGTATAAAATGTTCCAAGTATTGCGTGCAGCGACTGGCGTTGCTCGGCTGATATATTTACTCATCATTTGATTGATTGGTTCGCACACACACACATAGTATGCACACAAGCACGCACGCACGCATACACACATATAATTATAGCGCAGACAGTCCGACAGTGGCAGTGAGGCAGAGACAGAGGCGGAGAAACAAAGCAGCAAGTCTTGCAAATTGTATTGTTGATTCCAACAGCTTTTGTCGTTTTTCGCCAATGTTTATGTTGCAATTCTAGTTTAATCGTGTTCCCATTTCGTTTAGGTTGGATAGGCTTTAATTGATTTGACTGACACCATTTTGGGATTAAAAACAAACAACAAACAAGAAAAACAAAACAAAAACATACAAAAACAATCTTTGTTCATGGCAGAGTGGGATGCTTGGACCAAAGGAATGGATTCCATTCCACGTGGCTTGGACAGAATTTTTAGGTTGAGTTTCTCTTGACAATTTATAATTGTGTTTGCGCGCGCGTGTGTGTGTGTGTGTGTGCGTATGCGTGTGTGTAGGGGGGTGCTTGTGTGTGTTTGTGTGTATGTATGTGCTTAAGTGGGAAACTAAACGTTACTTTCTAGATTAAGTAAACCGATGTACTGAATTTAGAAAGTAACAACGTTTAGTTTCCCACTGAAGCTTTAGTAGAACTTCATAGAAATTAAGCACTGGAGAGACAGAGAGCATCGTGTGAGTGAGTCGTGAGGTGTGTGTGTGTGTGTGTGTGTGGTGTGTGTTGTGTGTGTGTGTGTGTTGTGAGTGTTGTGTGTGTGGGAGTGGTGTGTAGAGAGTGTGTGAGGGGTGTGTGTGTGTGTGTGCCAACTGTGTATGTAGTGTGAGTGTGTGTGTGTGTTGTGTGTTGTGTGTGTGTGTTGTGTTGTGTGTGTGCGAGTAGGTGTGTGTGTGTGTGTAGTTGTGTTGTGTGTGTGTAGTGTGGTTGGTGGTGTGTGTGGAGTTATAAAATAATGAAAGCGAAACTTGAGTCTCAACATTGAATTCAATTCATGTTCGGTCCATGCCACGGTTGGATGTTTACGATAAATAATATAACACTTAATAAACATTCTAAACTATCACGGCTATTTTATGCGGGGCGTTCGGGTAGGTTTCACTCTTGTATGAATTAAATAGAAACTCAAGCATTTTTTTAAATATTGTTAAAAATAAGAAATGCCACCGTTCATGACGAATACTACTAACACAGAGTGTTGATGCTGAGAAGATGAGTACACAGCTGCTAAGGGTCTCAGTCTCTTGTCTCTCCTTTGCTCAATGGTAGCATCTATTTAGAAAAATGATGCCAATCTCTCTACTCCCCCCTCTCTCTCTCTGGGGTCATTACGATCGTCCGCAGCCAGGATCTCTGTCTCTCGCTACTATTTCTCCCTCTCTCTCTCTCTATGCTATCTCTCTGCCTCTCTCTCTCCTGCTCCTCTCTCTCTTCCTCTCTCCCTCTGGGTAATCTGAAAGGCTCTCTCTCTCCTACTTCTCTCTCTCTCATCTCTCTCAAATTATATTGTGTCAATCGAGAAAACTGAGAGACTGAGTTGCTCATGTAGATGCATCTCATTGAGATGCATAACCAGAGAGTGTAGTGAGTCGCTACACAAACATGCTATGGATATTATTAATATGCATGGACCGATAACAGAATCGCGCGTGCACTCTAAGCGCGTGCAGAGACGCAGACAGACGCACGCGTAGACAGTGAGGCAGAGAAAAGACGCGGAGAATCAAAGCTCTCGTCTGCACATCTCTGTATGCACTTGATCTTCCATCAGCTTATGTCTTTCTGGTTCGATCAAAGATCATACGCGTGCATATGTCTAGTCTCTCTCGTCTCCCCTATAATTCATATTTTACACGCGCGCATAGGCACAGCATAACAGCAATTAAATTCTATCTCTGACTGTCATTTTCCAAATGTTATTTACGTTGTAACAAGGCCAATGCCAAGAATAAACATATTTTCCTGCATTCATATCAATCTCTGTCTCACACCATCGCTCCCTGTCTCTGCTATGCTATAGACTATGATGCTATCTCCAGAAACTGATCTTAAATCAGGTTTCTAGTCAGAGTTGAGTTTCTCTTGAGAATTTCTAATTCTGTTTGTCATTCTATGGTGTGAGAGAGTGAATCGGGTCTCGTCTGGAGCATGAGCGCCTGTCCCCCTCTCTGTAGGGAGTGCTCTGTGTCCCGCCCCAGTCTGTGTGTATGTTTCTCGATTTGATTTTCGAAACTAGTACTTACTTTCTAGATCTATATTTTCGATGTCTCTCTTTCTCTTCTCAAGAATCCCGTCTATGCGTCTATCATTCTCTTTTCTCTCTCTTTCCCGCTTACAAACAATGTCATTTAGAAGCGAAGCTTCATCCTTTAAGCACTGTTGAGACATGAAATTGTCGTGTGTGTGTTGTGGTGTGTGTGTGTGTGTGTGTGATGTACGTGTGTGTGTGTAGTGTGTGTGTGTGTGTGTGTGCTCTTGAGTTTGTCTGTGTGTGTGTGTGCTTGTGTTTGTGTGTGTGGGTGTTGTGTGTGTTCTCTCTCTCTCTAACACTATCTTATTATCAATTTATATAAAAAAAAATGATTTACCCCCCTCCACCTAAAATCCCAATGCGTGTGTCTTGTGCTGGTGATGTGTGTGTTCACGCAAAAGATGTGAAATCCAAACAACGTATGCATCTGGGTTCAAAAAGGTAACAATAGATAACCTTACAACATGAGACATAAAAGAATAACATGGCAATTCATCCTAGTAAATATCCATTCATGTTAATAACTACTCGACAAAAAAGACAAAATTTAAAAGATAATCTGCCTATCACTCAAAATTTATGACAGTCGTTCTTGAAGAAGTAGATTCATGTATGATTACTGAGTGTAACTCATTGATAACAATTTAAATCATGGTCTAAAATAGCACATCTCTGTCATTATGTAAAAAAATAGCTAAGACAGAGTGTTGATTCCAACTTAGATAGAATAAAGCATCTTCTAGATGTCTCATACACGAAAACTCTTTTTAAATGCATATATTCAGCATCACTTTAAATAGATTATGCTTCTACGTGTCTGGGATCTTGCTCTCGAAAACTCTCTCCTAAAGCGCACTCTCTCTCTCTACAAACGTGCTCAAAAAATTGTTCTCTCTCTCTCTCTCTCTGTCTCCTCTCAAAATAAAGATTCGTAAGGCCCTAGGCCATTCTTCCAATAGATTATAAGTTGAACCTTAATAAAGCTGTTTTCATGTACAAAATTATGCATAAACTGACACTCAACCTACTTATGCAACCGATTTCCTATTACTAACATTCGAAACAAAAATAAAGTATATCTCTCTCGCCCCAGAACAAACCTGTTTATGACCTCACTTGCTCTACTCTGGTAGCAAACTGTGGAAAGATATGGAAAATATCAATTCAAATCTATCTCTCTCTCACTACGCCCAACTAACACTCTCTCTCTCTCTCACTCTCTCTCTCCCTCTCTCGCTCTCTCTCTCTATCACTCTTGTCTCCCCTTCCAAATTTATAGTGCGCCAAGGCCAATGCTATAAACATATTTTCCTGAGTTTCTCTCTCTCTATCCATTTCTCTCTCTCTCTCTCTCTAGTATTCTCCCTCTCTCTCTCCACCATCTCTCTCTGTTCTATCTCTGTGTCTCTCTCTCTCTGTCTCTCTATCTATCTCTATCTCTCTCTAAATCTCTCTCTCTCTCATCTTCTCTCTCTCTCTCTCTGTCTCTGTCTCTCTCTCTCTCTCTCTCTCTCTCATCTCTCTCCTCTCTCTCTCATGCTCTCTCTCTCTCTCCTCTATGTCTCTCTCTCTCTCTCTCTGTGTTACTCCTGTCTCTCTCTCTCTCATCAAACTCTCATCTCTCTATCTCCCTCTCTCTCTCTCTTCTCCCGCTCCCTTGAGGGCATGGTGTAAAGAAGCGAAAGCTTATCTGTTTCACCCTCATCTATAAAAACATTCTCTTTTCGTATTCGTATTCGTATCTCTCTCCTCTCTCTCTCTCTCTCTCTCCGTCTCTCTCTCTCTCTCTCTCGTCCTCTCTCTCTACCTCTCTCTCTCTCTATCTCTCTCTCTCGCTCTCCAATCCCCTCTGTCTCTCTCTCTCTCTCCCTCCCCTCCCCCGCAGCAAAATGTTCCCCATATTTGCCTTGTACCAACACAACGATGTTAACTCGGAGAATACGAAGTAGTACACTGTTGCACCAGATCCCATTCTGCAGATGTTTGAGCTCAGAGAATCACGCGAGTCCCATCCTTCAATGATCGCCTGCTCAATTGACAGCACTTTGCGGGATATCTGTCTCT
>CM065691.1:54643288-54650788 GCA_017654935.2 Phymorhynchus buccinoides
ACTCTCTCTCTCTCTCTCTCTCTCTCTCTCTCTCTCTCTCTCTCTCTCTCTCTCTCTCTCTCTCTCTCTCTCTCTCTCTCTCTCTGTCTGTCCGTTTATCTATCTCTCACTCTCTCTCTCTCTCTCTCTCTCTCTCTCTCTCTCTCTCTCTCTCTCTCTCTCTCTCTCTCTCTCTCTCTCTCTCTCTCTCTCTCTCTCTCTCTCTCTCTGTCTCTCTCTCTCACTCTCTCTCTCTCTCTCTCTCTCTCTCTCTCTCTCTCTCTCTCTCTCTCTCTCTCTTTCTTTCTCCCTCCCTCCCTCTCTCTCTCTCTCTCTCTCTCTCTCTCTCTCTCTCTCTCTCTCTCTCTCTCTCTCTCTCTCTCTCTCTGTCCGTTTATATATATATATATATATCTCTCTCTCCTCTCTCTCTCTCTCTCTCTCTCCTCTCTCTCTCTCTCTCTCTCTCTCTCTCTCTCTCTTTCCTCTCTCTCTCTCTCTCTCTCTCTCTCTCTCTCTCTCATCTCTCTCTCTCTCTCTCTCTCTCTCTCTCTCTCTCTCTCTCTCTCTCTGAGCATGTATCTTGTGTATGGGGGGGGGGGGGGGGTGCTCTCGTACACATTGTTCCCCCACCTTCTGGAAGTCATGTACTTGTAACTTTCACTAATCTGTCACTCTCTTTGACTATGCTTTTCTCCCTTTGCTTTCTGTCATCTGCTATATTTCTGCCTTACTGGCCCATTCTCCTGCCTTTAAAAACATACATCTTCCCAATGTTCTCCTTTGAGCTCCTTCGAAATCAGAAAGTGTTGGCTGCATGCAGCGGGGAGACCAGTAAAAACTGAAAACCGTGCATATACGTACCTTACCCATTATGGCCATGTGGCCTGAGATCGCAGAAGAAGAAGAAGGAGAAGAAAAAGAAGATACTGTATTGTTTTTGCGGTACAAAATGTTCAAATGTAGAATTTGTCTTTGTTTGAACTTTTCGTTCTTCCCCCTTGGGGATACTGGGGGGGGGGGGGGGGGGGGGGCGCTTTTGTATAAATAGTTCCACACCTTCTGGAAGTTCTGTGCTTGTAGCTTCCTCTAATCTGTCACTCTCTTTGACTCTGCCTTTTCCCTTTGCTTACTGTCATCTACTATCTATCTATCTGCCTTACCCGTCCATTCTCCTGCCTTTTTTCACGACACGCTTTCAAATCCACCGGCCCCAGTCGAACTTGCTGGGCCTAACTATTTTTTTCGTTGGCACATAACGGCAGTATGACGCATCTGCGCTCATGATTGACAGCAAACTGTCTGAACGATCGAAGAAGAAGAAGAAGAAGAAGACGAAGAACGTGTTATTCCACTATGCATTGTGCAACGAACAGAAACAGTTGGCAGACAAACAAGCTGTCAATCCGTCAAACAAAATCTGCAAAGTTTATGGCAAAGTGATCGCTCACCTGTGCTAGTAGAGTATGCCAGCTTCATCTAGCAGCTTATTCCAATTGTAGCAATTTGTGCCGCAGTCGGCATAACTATATATGACAGGGTGGGGGGGTGGGGGGGGGGGGGGGTGTCCAGACTAAGACAGATTGCACCGCTTGGATATTTTTAATAATAATAATAATAATAATAATAATAATAATAATGATTAGTTTCACTAAACCCCCATTCACACATGGAATATAATATACAAACTAACAAACCAGACAGCATCACTTACTCACTCACGCGCACACACATACACAATTGTACCGGTGTCGTATATAATACTGTCGCTCATAAAACTGTGTAGCTTATTCGTGAAAAAGTGTCGCTGAGCAACATTATTTTATAAAAAAAAATTGAAGGGCGACAGGATTTCACAAGAAATGTCCATAAAATGGCGTCGCTACCTAAAAATAAAATCGTGTCGCAGCGACAGCATTTCACGTAATACTGTGAAATACTGCTGCCAAAACGCTACGACCATATTTCACAGAAATTATTAACTCTAGCAGCAACATTTCACGTGGAAATGTGTCGCAAGCGACATTATTTACTGACTACAATATTTCACAGTGTCCTGTCGCAAAAAACTGTCGCAAAATTTGGAGCGACAGTATTTTAAGGCATGAGACAATATTTTATAGGACATTTTTCGTGAAACTTTGTCGCGCGACAGTTTTTTTCAGAAAATAATATCGCTGCAACGATCCCACGGTGACAGTATCATATACGACACCGGCGATACGGTAACAACAAAAAAGTCTCAATATCGGATATTTTGTACCGTTTGGACATGCGCGGTAGAGTTCGACATGTTGTACCGTTTGGACATGCGCAGTAGAGTTGGACATGTTGTACCGTTTGGACATGCGCGGTAGAGTTGGACATGTTGTACCGTTTGGACATGCGCGGTAGAGTTGGACATGTTGTACCGTTTGGACATGCGCGGTAGAGTTGGACATGTTGTACCGTTTGGACATGCGCGGTAGAGTTGGACATGTTGTACCGTTTGGACATGCGCGGTAGAGTTGGACATGTTGTACCGTTTGGACATGCGCAGTAGAGTTGGACATGTTGTACCGTTGGGACATGCGCTGTAGAGTTGGACATGTTGTACCGTTTGGACATGCGCAGTAGAGTTGGACATGTTGTACCGTTTGGACATGCGCGGTAGAGTTGGACATGTTGTACCGTTTGGACATGCGCAGTAGAGTTGGACATGTTGTACCGTTTGGACATGCGCGGTAGAGTTGGACATGTTGTACCGTTTGGACATGCGCGGTAGAGTTGGACATGTTGTACCGTTTGGACATGCGCGGTAGAGTTGGACATGTACCGTTTGGACATGCGCGGTAGAGTTGGACATGTTGTACCGTTTGGACATGCGCGGTAGAGTTGGACATGTTGTACCGTTTGGACATGCGCGGTAGAGTTGGACATGTTGTACCGTTTGGACATGCGCGGTAGAGTTGGACATGTTGTACCGTTTGGACATGCGCGGTAGAGTTGGACATGTTGTACCGTTTGGACATGCGCGGTAGAGTTGGACATGTTGTACCGTTTGGACATGCGCGGTAGAGTTGGACATGTTGTACCGTTTGGACATGCGCGGTAGAGTTGGACATGTTGTACCGTTTGGACATGCGCGGTAGAGTTGGACATGTTGTACCGTTTGGACATGCGCGGTAGAGTTGGACATGTTGTACCGTTTGGACATGCGCGGTAGAGTTGGACATGTTGTACCGTTTGGACATGCGCGGTAGAGTTGGACATGTACCGTTTGGACATGCGCGGTAGAGTTGGACATGTTGTACCGTTTGGACATGCGCGGTGAAGTTGGATATTTTTTACCGTTTGGACACGCGCGGTAACAGTTGGACGTTTTGTACCGTTTGGACAAATTGTACCGCAACAGACGGGCCGCCCATTCTCTTCATCTCTTCATCCTAATAAATAAAGTAAGCGACCAAAACAAACAGACTGAAAAGAAACAAGTGCAACGCCGAGCGGCTGCAAAGTCCCCTCGCAGCATCGCCGAGCTACTCCGAATTCGGAATGTGTCGGCTGTACACATACATAAAAACGCATAAAAACAGCACGTAACTACATACAAACGCATGAAAACAGCACGAAACCGAATAGTTTTTGATATATAGCCTTAGGGTTCGGACCCGTGATTTGAGCGCGCGCGATCATGCGCACACGAGCGCACAGAAAAATTCATGACAACTGTGTTATAGACCATTCATCAAGAAATGTTGTGAAAAAAAACTGCATTGAAATACATGCAAAACTTCGCGAGATATTAGCGATTATGTGTGTCGGGGTTTGAACCCCGTAACTGGCGCGACCTTGACCTTAATGTAAAACTAATTACATCAGTGGATAGCTTGCATCTTGGCAAACTTGTATACCAAATGTGATGATGATAGACTGAATAGTGTTTGAGAAAAACGGACGAATAGCCGGACGGACGGACGGACGGAGGCACGCCGGAGCCACGGACGGATCAGACAGAAACAATAGCTCCCCGAATAATGTAATAAAAATGCGTTTTTCCTTCTCGCCATCCACTGACTAAGCGGCGCCAGGACTTAACCGGTAGGCAAACACTGTAATCCAATCCTGGAGGGAGAGTCAACAGAACACCCAAACTCCCCTAACCCAATAAATGGACCCAGCGGCCAGAATTAATGGGGAGGCAAACACCATTCTCTTCACTAAAGGGACAGCCACACGTCATACCAAAATCGCACGACTGTACGATACGATTCGATCACGTGATCTCGACGCGCGCCAATCATATGTTTGTTCTTGGAGACCGCGTGATCGAATCGCATCGCACAGTCGTTACGATTGTGGTGGACGTGTGGCTGGCCCTTCACTACTACCAAATCGATTGCAGAGAAGGTCAAGATGTGCTCCCCCCCCCCCCTCTACATTTCTCAGTTATTTGTATTTTTTGCCGTTTTTGCCTTTCTTACCATACATAAAGCTGTATTTTAGGAACATTTTTTAGCTATTAACCTTTTTGGAATACTAACCCTATCCCTAACCCTAACCCTACCCCCCACCCTATAAGACGGAAACACGCAACGAACCACAACTGTGACAAATCGCGGTGTACTGTAGTACATAGTGGGGGGTAGGGTTAGGTTTAGGGCTATGGTTAGGGATAGGGTTAGTATTCCAAAAAGGTTATTAGCTAAAGATGTTCCTAAAATACAGCTTTATGTATGGTAAGTAAGGCAAAAACGGAAACATACAATTAACCGAGAAAGCAGGGTCTAAGAAACGCCCTAAACGTTTGCTAAGATCAGATAAGTCTGTAAGGTAACTCTTCACTTTTGGGAGAGAGAAAAGGGTTGCTACCAAAAGGGAGATAAATCATACCTCTCTGTCAGTTTGTACAAATATTTCGATTTCATCCACGTCTATTTGTGTGCAGAAAATTAAATTTGCACTATATTATGCCATCTGACATGATGAAAAATTAAGAAAGAGCCCTAACAAGCGCGGATTCGCAATCGTTTGTGGCAGCGGTCTATTTTTACCACTCCAATCATTACATACACTGAGTCGCCTCCCCTGGCTTTTCAATAATTTTAATCTGTAAACCAGAATGTTATCTCTGCAGCATTTCGTAACTTTTTATATCTTTTGGAAAACATTTAAAACTATTTATCCTACTTATGCTCATCGAAAGAAGCACCGCATACTCGTCGTGTCTGTTGCAGTGTCTGTATTACATATGTTTATTATTTTGTACGCTTTAAAATGAAGATTCATGTGCTCTGTTCAGTATACAATTCTTTCCATACCTAAGGACTGTAGATATGACAACTGAAATGTTACTTTATGCTCAAGTATTTTTTTCTGTTTTACAATATGTGCGACAGACCGACAATATAAGTTATTTGGATTTGGGCATGCTACATGACTTTTGGGATGTCGAGGACAGTGTTCTTTAGCATACGAGAGCTTCAGCTCGAGTATGCTAAAGAACACGGTCTCAAGCTATCGTATGCTAAAGAACACTGTCCTCGACATCCCAAAAGTCATGTAGCATGCCCAAATCCAAATAACATATATATACCGATCTTACAATTTATATAAAAACAGCAGAAAATCACAATGCATTGAAGAGGCGAGATGCGCCTCCATGTAGATCTGAATCATAGCAACCGCTGCACCAACATAGCAACATCCATTAATCCACAAAGAATATAGTCTGCAGTTTACAAGGTTGAGAGCTATTTTAATGCAAATTGAACAAATCTTCGCAATAGCAATTGTCATGTCCGGAATCATATTTAGTGTTTAAAACTCTTATTGCACAGATTAAGACCATATGAACCGGATCAGTTTCGGGGTGGAAAATAAAGTAAACTTACTGCACTGAAAATAGGGGAGAACGGAGCTGGTCCGCCTACTTTTTAGCTTTTCTCGCCATAAAAGGCAAGCCAACTGAAGTAGAAGCTAATTTTTAGACAACTTGTTGAGTAAATGTATGGACATGTTGACAACATACGTTTATAGAAAATTCAGTTGATTCAGATTCATTCGTTACAAATAATAGCAAAAAATAGACTTTTTTGCTCTCAACTTTTCTCAAATTAATGGACACTTTCCAATCTTACACAGGACACGGCAGGAGGACAGCATGAGGCTTTCACAAGATCGAAAGAATTCTACAGCAAAACACTTAGCAATAAAAATGAAATGAGGAACCTGTCGTGGGGTCGGACAAGCCCTGATATCCCCTACTTTTGTCGCCCAGAATATTGTCATCACCCAATGAATCATTTTATGTTTGATGACGTAAAAGTGGCGCTGACGTGTGAGTAAGCAAGACAAGATCTTTTGGCTTTCTTTACAACAAAAGCGCGACGAACGCTCCAGTGGAAATCTAGTCGACCTTTTTACATCAAAATTTCAGAAGCTAATCATTACCAACAAAAATAGATAACAGCTGTAAATATCATGTTGGTGTTGACAAACGGTAAATACATTCTAATGATATTAATTATGTTTGAATGCACGGACCTAATGATATTCATTATGTATTCTTGCACAAAAACTCACGCGCATTTTACACTGAGTTAAACGCATTAATGAAATGTAAATGATAATAATGAGATCTAAAAACAATGAGTTAATGTGATAATTAGATGTTACAATAAGTGTTTTGGTGGCACTCGGCTGGACCTTCTTTCTCATTTTTGGAGATCGGTATATAGTGAGTTATAGGTTTGTGGCTTGTGCCACAAACAAAAAACACGCTCGTTCGTTTAATTTGCTAAAATCATCCCGTAGTTTTTCATGGTAGACTAATGAATAAATGCTATAACGAGCTTGTTGTTTTGGTCTTCCATTTTTAAAGTTAAAGTCACGTTCATGCGAGATATAAAAAAGCCGGAAGTATTGATATGTCCCATGATCATTCAAACAGTTTGTCGCTTGTTACCTCGATAGCAGCCACAAAACGTTTGCGGCAAACGTCGGCAAAAGAGGTGTTTCTTAGTACCGTTTTTGCCGATTTGTGCGCACGCTACGTAACGTTAGCCCTTGTGAAACGGCCCCAGGGCTAGGGATGCTTAAAAGTAGCGTTGTGCGCGTCATCCTGTAGAATAATCCTGGGCAGCTGGGTGGTTCTTTTTTTTTTTGGGGGTTGTTGCTTCTCGTTGCCGAAAGCTGTTAAAGCAGTTAGCATGGTTAGTTAATTAATTAAATACCGTTTTGTGAAACAATTCTGGATATCTTTTTTGTGTGTGTGGCATTTTCCCCTGTGAAGCCTTGTAACGTTGTTGGCAACAGCAATGTTGCGTAATAATCCCTACTAAGGATGTCACGAGATAAGCCATTATTGAGTTGGTCGCCACCTGGTGGTGAAATCGGCGAGCTAGGTTGACCAGTATTCTCGCTATTATATATATCATTACTGAAAGGACAAGAGAACCGTTATAGATTTGAAGTGACACTTCTGCCTTGGCTTAAGGCTGTGTCAGACCCATTGACATAGGCTAGAACACCAAGGCTACA
>CM065691.1:54665788-54670788 GCA_017654935.2 Phymorhynchus buccinoides
CCGTTAATGTACCATTCCCAAGTCTGGCCTGAGAAATATGGAGACAGCGCACTATAAAACGGTACAACAACAACAAAAAGTTCTTAAACGCGAAATTATTGTTGCTCCTTTGTCTGAACTAAGCTTTAGGGAAGGAACACATTAGACGCGGAAGCTACTCACGGAAAACCCTAAATAAGTGGAAGAAAGAAGGATACAAGTTTTACGCATATAGGGGAAATTCGGACACGTGCGCAAATCTTTTCCCTTCTTTGTTTCACTTATTTATGGATTGCGCACGGGTTTCCGCATGGAATATCCGCTTATGTGTGTACACGGCCTTAGGGCAGGAACGCATTAGACGCGGAAGTTGCACACACAAACCCATAAATAAGAACAAAGAAAGAAGTAAAGTATAATTATAGGGATTATGGAAAATACGGACACTGTGGATTTCTGGTGTGGGTCAAAGGTCAAGGCGAACGTATCAAAGGTCGTGGGTTCAAAGGTCAATGATTTAGTTCACCACGGCGGTAGGTTCAAAGGTCAGGGTTCAAGGAGAACGAGGGGTCCACTATTCTCTCCACGTGGAGCTGAGTGGAGTTGGGGTGAGGCCCACAGGGTCTGTTGAAGGTGTTGCCGTAAGTCCACACCCATTTGTTGGCCACTGGACAAAAACACACATAGACAAAAAGCTTTGAATACAATCATCATGGTTACAATAAGCTAAAATCAACAACATTGTGTCTATATATATATCTGTCTCTGTTTCTGTCATTCTCTTCCTTCCTCCGTTTCTGTCTATCTTTCTGGTTGCCTGTGTGTCTGTCTCTGTCTCTGACTGTGTTTTTTGTCTCTGTCTCTGTCCCTCTCTCCCTATCTCTCTGTGTGTCTGTGTCTCCCTACGTCTCTCTCTGTGTCTCTGACTCTCTGTTTTTTGTCTCTGTCTCTGTCCCTCTCTCTGTGTCTGTTTGTCTGTCTCTCTTTCTTCAAGGGGGGAAACAGAGATACAGACAATACATCAGACAGCGAGGCATACATGTAGTGTGTGGCACATGGTGTGAAACTAAATGATAAACATTTAGATACCTTAAGCATAGTTACACACACACACATATATAATCTCTCTCTCTCTCTCTCTCTCTCTCTCTCTCTCTCTCTCTCTCTCTCTCTCTCTCTCTCTCTCTCTCAAACACACATGCAACACACACACACACACACACACACACACACACACACACACACACACACACACACACACACACACACACACACACACACACACACACACACACACACACACACACACACACACACACACACAAGGTACACTTGGAGGCGATCAAACAGATTAAAGGAAGGCGATATTATCATGCAAACGCTTTATATTGATATTTAAAAAAGTAACAATATTCAATACTATAATTTCTGCCTTACGGGTAAGGCGAATAAAGAGACATTTTATACAGAGATATAAAGGGAACAGGGCCTGTATTCATGTTGAGATCATGTTGCGATAGTACGAGACTTATAACCAAGATATCTTAGAAGTCCTTCTAAAGTAGTAGGATTTAATATGACTTTAGCAGGACTTCTAAGATATTATCATGATAATCTCATAATACTATCTCGACGTGCATAAATTATAGGCCCTGCTGTTTTATTTCTGAACAAACTCTATAATAGGATGAAGAAACACAAGATGGGAAAGAAGTTCTGACCTGTTGTGGGATACATTGAAGGGAGCTTTGTGAACGTAGGTTCTTTGTCAGCCTTGTTGATAGGTGGGTGGCAAACTGGAAGCCAGGGACGACAGGTAAGGCCAGGGGGTCTATAATAGGAATTTCGTGCTTACCCCACTTCTGAGCTTGCGAACGTAGGTTCTTTGTCAGCCTTGTTGATAGGTGGGTGACAAACTGGAAGCCAGGGACGACAGGTAAGGCCAGGGGGTCTATAATAGGAATTTCGTGCTTACCCCACTTCTGAGCTTGCGAACGTAGGTTCTTTGTCAGCCTTGTTGATAGGTGGGTGACAAACTGGAAGCCAGGGACGACAGGTAAGGCCAGGGGGTCAATAATAGGAATTTCGTGCTTACCCCACTTCTGTCCGATCAGCACTGGACACCCGGCGTGCTGAGTAAGCTCGTCCCGCTTGTTCATATGTGGGGCGATATTGTACCAGAACAGAGCCACCCCCTGTCAATTTAATAATGATGCATAGTTATGCCACATGACATTTCGGAAATCGAAAATTTCCTGGAATGTCCCGGGTTCCGAATGTTTGCCGGTTTTCCGCAGGAAGATTCCTAACGTTCTCCAAGCTAGTGGCTGCGTGATGTATGTAAATCGCAAGAGAGAACGGGAATGAGAGAAAGAAAGAGAAAGTGGGGGGGCGGGGTGCTCAGGAAGAGTAGAGTGGGGGCAATGACACTGTAAACTACAGAAGAAAGGGAAAAAAAGAAGAAAAAAAGGAAAAAAAGAAACAGAAAAAAAGAGGAGGAACGTGCAGAAAACGACAAAAAAGAGAAGGAACTAGGAGAAAACGAAAAAAAAAAGAGAAGGAACTAGGAGAAATGGAAGAAAAAAGAAGAAGAAAGGGTTAAAAACGAAAGCGGAAGTGGTGGTGGGTTGCATGATGAGTGAGCAAGATAGTGGAGAGCGGATGAATGATTGGATGTGGTGTGAGAGTTACATATTTGTTTTCATGTAAATTTATGTTTCATATTTTTATTTATGATTTTTATTTTCATATATATAATCTTAGTTTACACGGTGGAAGACAAGTTTCCATGTGCGTTGCACAATGCCAAACGTATGACTTATGACCTATGGGACAGCAACAACAACCAAAAAGAAGGGGAGGAAACAAAATATTGAGTACTAAATCTACAGCCGTGTTTCTTCTAACTGTTCACGAATTGTTATTTACAGAAACAGGCAAGCACGCAAAACAGAGTATCGATGGCTTAGAGTCAAAACGGACTATCTTTAGATAGTCCATTGACTTATTATTGATGTTATTGCAAAGACTAAGAACTTGTATTAAAAAAGACTGCAATTAATATAAAATGGGGATTATGCTTTTTCCGCAGTCTTTAAAAAAAAAAAAAAGTTATTAATTTTCACAATATGCTCAATAATACGCTTAAAGATAGTCTGTTTTGACTCCAAGCCATCGGTATACTAAAACATACATTTGACTGAGGTTATGACCGCCTTACTTAATAGACGACATCGATACACCCAGCCATCTAACAAATCAGATAAAGACATACGTGTCTAAGCTTCATCACCACATAATATGGCTTAAGGCTGTGTCAGACCACTTGACATAGGCTAGAATACCAAGTCTACATCAAAATGTTGTTTTGCTATGCATAGATATGCTGAAATTGTCTTTAGCCATGACAAGCTCCTAGTATAACATTATCAGTCTCCAATCACCCGAAGACGGAATGTGGCTGCCCACGAGGCGGGGTAATCAAAAACGGTCGCACACGTAATGTTCTCATCCGTAGCTGTTGGGAAGATCCCTGGATTCTTTTAGCCAGGGTACGACAACAACGACAGCAACAACATCGCCACTGACATTCAAACAGACAGTAAGACAGGCAGCCAGACAGATGGATAGTCAGATAGACAGACAGACTGACAAACAGACAGACAGACGGATAGTCAGAAGGACAGAGAGACCGACCGACCGACCGACCGACAGACAGACAGGCAGGACCACCTTTCTGGGAGCCACTGAAATGCCAGCTTTAACAAACACCGTGCTTCCTCCTAGTTCCACGTCAGAGAGCTGCAAATAAACAAGTCATTGCACCAGTGTATGGATGAATGAATGAATGAGTGAAGGAAAGGAATGAAAGGAGGAAGGAAGGAAGGAAGGAATCAATCAATTAATCAATCAATCAATCAATCAATCAATCAATCAATCATTCAATCAATCAGTCAGCCAAACTATCAAGCAATTAATCAATAACAAGTCAACGAGGATGAGAGAGAGAGAGTGTGTGTGTGTGTGTGTGTGTGTGTGTGTGTGTGTGTGTGTGTGTGTGTGTGTGTGTGTGTGCGTGCGTGCGTGCGTGCGTGCGTGCGTGTATGCGTGTGTGTGTGTGTGTGCGTGTGCGTGCGCGTGTGCGTGTGCGTGTTTCAATGTAAATATGTATGTGAATATATATATATATATATAGAGAGAGGACACCCTCTCGAAAGCTTGTAATTAAAATAAGAACCACCACGGATTTGTTGGAGTTTTCTTTCCTTTTGTGTTATATATATATATATATATATATATATATGAGAAGGGTACATGCAGGTATTATTTGATATTGTGTGAGTAGGTCTATGTGCATTTGTGCTTGATCAATCATCTTCTTCTTCCTGTGCGGATTGCTCCGATTTGACATACTTGCAAACACGATCTGTTTTACAATTATAGTACAGTGGAATCCGTTTAATTGGCCATCGGATAATCGTCCAAAGCCGCTTAATCGGCCAATTTCATCTGGAACGGATTTTTTTCTTCTTAAGCATGTGTTATTTTGTTCGTTTTTATGGCCAAAGCTGAAATCTTCAATTTCGCTTTATTGGCCACTTTTTCTCTCTACTTTTTCCTCTTTACCCCTTTTTGAGAGGGAGAACAACAGAGGCAGACAAGCTGACAACACGCTTTGGGTTTACATGGCTGAGTGTGAAGTTGGAAGGTGAGCTGTTGTCAATTGAAAGACCCTGCGTGGTGTTAAAATCACTCAAGAAAACAAAATCATTGTCTTTTACTGGTGCTTCTGTCAAGTTGTAGGATTAATAAACACACACACACACACACACACACACACACACACACACACACACACACACACACACACACACACACACACACATCACAAAAAGGGAAATAATTTGAATTTCAACTGCAACATTTAATTTTGACGTCATTGCTTTTGACTTGCATAACTGCGTCATACAGTATCTCGATGTACGTTTTATTGGCAGATTCGCTTTATAAGCTAATATTTT
>CM065691.1:54683288-54700788 GCA_017654935.2 Phymorhynchus buccinoides
AAAAGGACGTGTCCATGGGACAACACAAGACCATGAGAACCAGTGCCAAGATTCTTTGTGTTTCTGTGACTGCTATGCACAAATAATAAAGCAAAATCCTGTTCCCATCTCGTGTTCTGGGAACAAGCTGTTCGCCGAGCGAAATGAGAACTCTTCATACGTGAAGGAAGAAAGTTGTCGAGCTAAATGGAACTCTTCAAATACTTGAAGGAAAAACAATTGTCGCTGATCTTTAGTTTTAGATCAGTGATCCAAAACATGCCTGTGTTCTTTCTTCCGATTTTTGTTTCTGTCTTGCCGTCAGATGTTAGCCGAACCCGAGAGCATAATGCAAAGATGTAGTTTTGTCACCCTTGTCATGCTTACGAACCTCAATCTCAAAGTCTGCTTCTTTTAGTTTTGTGAACAAGAGAGTTGGATCAGCACGAACAGATTAAAGGCCTATGGCCTGATCATCGATCTGTCATATCATTTATTATATGAACATAATTCAACATTACCACCCCTTTTTTTTATAAAAATAAGCAAAATGTTACTTATCGGGATGAGATGCCGAAATTTAAGGGGGTGAGGGGATTTAATTTAGGCTTAGGCCTACATGTTTACCGAAGTAGGCCTTTTGAGCCTCGCTATGACATTGGGTTCAAAGGTACACTTCCGCACAGTTCGTTTCGGGTCAGATTAAGGAACACACCCACTGTTCGGCGATCGATTGATTCGTTGTTTGTTCGGGCGAAAAGGAAAAGAGCACGACTTGGTTTCACTCGTTTCGACCGAGCACACATTCGGAGCACACATTCGTCCGAAAGAGATTCGGCCAGCTAAGGTTGGCTTTTGCGTATTCACTGATGATTCTTTTCGTAAAACAATTATTTCAAAACCGATCTAAGAACCCACGTACGCAGAGAACTTGTCCTTGACGTCTTCGGTCTCCTTGCTGATGTCCTCGGTGAGGGCCTTGATGAGGACCTGCTCAGAGGACACCATGTCCACCAGGTTCTGGCTGGAGGAGAACACGTCCCCCACCACCTCCACCACCACTGACCCAGGGGGGAGGAGGACAACGGTCATCAGAAGATGGAGGAGCAGATGTTGCTGAAGCATCAACAGCAGTAGCTGGAGGGATGGCATGGGTGATGATGTGTACACCGTGAATTGAGGGAGTTCTTGTTGGAGAGAGACAATGGTGGAGAGAACGTATTATGCGCCAGCTAGTAGGTCTGAAGACAATCCGAATAACAACAATCAATCAAAGAATAAACCATAGAAATCCAAATCCAAATCCAATATACTTGATTATCTCAAGGCACAGACATTCATGGCAGGTGCAAGAACATAAAAGAAAACACGACATTACTGAAAAAACATGAAAGCGTTTGAAATGCAATCATATATACAAAATACTAACTTCAAAATTCATAACATCAATTTAAAAACGTGCACATTCATATGAACAAAAACGTCTTGCAAATAAAATAAATCTCAGTATAAAGGTAGAACAACTAAAAACAATCAACATATGGATAGAACGTGGTACAAAATACATGATTTTAAATTAATGATTCAAAGTGTAAAATGGCATTGGGAATAACCAATAAGTTATTCTAAAACCACAATTTCTGGTTAAAAGAAAGCTTTTCTCCATCGGCTTACCTGTACTTGGTACACGTGAAATCGTGTCTTGTTTCAACGTGATAGAGACTTGAAAGGTGCCTTTGGATTTAAGCCAGCTTTAGAGCCAAGGGCTGCTGCTGTTGTACTCAATACTATATTGAAGGACAGGACACGCAGGACACCACATGACAGCACGTGCGTAGTCAAATTACATTTATAGATTAACATATCCGACTAGGAGCGTGTGTAGCAGTTACAGTGTCTGTCACTATCTAACAAGACCAGATTCTGAGTGTTCTCAGTTGGGATTTTGTGTAAACAGGTACGGATAGACACGTTTATGAGAGGCCATTTTTATGAATAATGTAATGCTTATTCTAAGTGCTATTCCTACATTTTTAGCAGTTTTTAAACCACGTATTCTAGTTTCTTACTCATTTAGCTGTGCGTGAAATAATACACGTGTAACCCTTTCGTCGCCTCTTGGCACCACAATGATTTGACACCCATGTCACTAAAAGGCATCAAACGAAGATCTGTTATCCAACTACCTTAAGTTCTTAATTTTGGGAGGTAAGGATATGCGCTATTTTATGCACGTCACAGAGGAATCCTCAGTATTGCAGACAAAATCCTGTCTCTATCCAGGTAAGTTTAATGGACAGTTTTGGCTGAAAAATGGCTGGCGTTTAAAGGGGTTTTGTTTGTGGCTCAAGCCACAAACCTATAACTCACTTTGTCGGTCGGTCGGTCTGTCTGTCTGTCTGTCGGTCGGTCCAAAATTGTCGCACTTCAAATCGAGGCTACACTTCAAAATTAATTGAGGCCGCTCTTTAAAATAATGTATTTTAAAAGCGTACAAAATAATAAGCATACGTAATACAGACACTACAACAGACACGACGAGTATGCGGTGCTTCTTTTGATGAGCATAAGTAGGATACATAGTTTTAAATGTTTTCCAAAAGATATAAAAAGTTACGAAATGGTGCAGAGATAACATTCTGGTTTACAGATTAAAATTATTGAAAAGCCAGGGGAGATGACTCATGATTGGAGTGGTAAACATAGATCGCGTGCCACAAACTATTGCGATTTCGCGCTTCTTTAAGTACTTTTTTTCTTATAAAATATCTATGCGGTATGTGAACATTGATTTATATAGGGTTGTAACTTTTAAACATACGCCTTTTTTATTTCTAAAAACTTTGAACAAACAACCACCACTCAATACCTGATTATGTGCATGATCGTGTCCTGGGCAGATAGTTTTCACCACGATTGTTTTCACCTGCCATCCCTGCAGCGACTGTTGCCAATGATGTTGACACTTCTCTCCCCACCCCTGCTGATGGTGGTGACCGTTGTCCTCCTCCTCCTCCCTGGGTCAGTGGTGGTGGTGGTGGTGGGGGACGTGTTCTCCTCCAGCCAGAACCTGGTGGACATGGTGTCCTCTGAGCAGGTCCTCATCCAGGCCCTCACCGAGGACATCAGCAAGGAGCCCAGCGACGTCAAGGACACGTTCTCTGCGTACGTGAGTTTTGTCTTCATTCGTTTTGATTTGTTTTTGTAATCAATCATCGGTGAACATTTTAAACTATACGTCTGACTGTCCTTTTTTTAATATCATATTTTAGGAAAACGTTAATGGGGTGTGGATGACATTTAGCCTTTTTTGTTTTGGATAGCAGTCGGATAAACTCAACAAAGCTTGGCACTGGTGCTCCTGGTCACGTGTTCTCCCATGGACATGTATTTTTAAAAAGTCTTTTCATTGACTATTCTAATGCGAGTGAGACTAGCAAATTGAGACAATGCCAAATGTTTGATATGGGCATAGTGTTTCTAAAGTTGCTTGTGCCAATGGAACTGTTTCTATAGTTTTGTCAGAGCAAAAGTAAAGCTTCGAATGTTACTGGGCAAAATAGCATGAAGGCTCGAGGGACAAAAAATCGAATCAGGCTGCATAAAATGAAATGAACATCTGTTGCTTTAATCTTGCCAGGATCAACGAATGAAGAACATGTTGACACAAATCCGAGACGCGTTGTATCCTCACCACACACACAACAGATGTTATTACTTAGAATATATCGTTTAATAATAATAATAATAATAATAATAGTGAATCATTTATATAGCGCACTCCTCCACCAAATGTGGAGCTCTATGTGCTTAGCAAGAACAACAATTAAAAGCAAGAAATTCAACAAAAAAACAAATAATCGCTCACACACATGCAAATAGGCATACACATACACCCCACCCCACCCCACCCACACATACACGCAGGCACGCACGTACGCACACATACCCACACACGCGCGCGCGCACACACACACACACACACACACTTACCATCACCACCACTCACCCCACCCAAGAACACAATACATAATACAAACTGTTCAATAAAGCATCAACACTCTCTCTCTCTCTCTCTCTCTCTCTCTCTCTCTCTCTCTCTCTCTCTCTCTCTCTCTCTCTCTCTCTCTCTCTCTCTCTCTCTCTCTCTCTCTCTCTCTCTCACTCTCTCTCTCTCTCTCTCTGTCTGACTCTCGCAACAAAGCTGACGTAAACATCGCAGTCAACACACAGTGAAACTAATATATTGAGAGTGTGTGAGAGAATAGAACCGAGAAGTAATGTGGCCTAAAGGTTGTGATGTAGCTTGAATAGGTGGGTCTTGAGAGCTGATTTGAAACATTGCAAGGACTAGATATGGCGACTTTCGCGTGGTAAGGAGTTCCTAGGGTTAGCAAACTTGAATAGTTGGCTGTGAAACGCTTATTGAAATGTATGGGCCTTGCTACATTTCTAAGGCATAAATCCATAAGATTGACGTGTTTATGAATCATCATAGCATCCTTCTAAAATAGTTACACATACGTTTTACAAGAAAGAAATATAGGAAGCACTAAAACATCAAAGGTTCCAATGAGACCAACAAAAAAACACCCCACCAACAACAACAACAAAAACACAATAAGAGTAGGATAAGAATTTATAACTCAAAATGCAACATTTCATACTTAAAATATGTGTTATTGTTACGAACACGAATTCATTATCCTAAAACGCTTGATCTATTTTGTAAATGCTATTCCATCCGAAACATTAATTCAACTTACAACAAGCAGAAGCATTATATCGTTCACGCGTAATGCATTCATAAATGGAAGACTATTTCCAATCTCAATATTGAATAAGACAAAAATTAAAACAAAATACACCATACGAAAGAGACAATGAATGATTGTGCGTATGCAGTCCTTACTGTGTAACTCAAGTAATGGAGTTACCCTGTTTAAGCTCTTAGCTTGTTGTACTCGAAGTTCATAAATGTATTGCTGCTTTGTTATGATTTTCTATTCGTGAATACATTTTTGTTTAAACCAAAGAGAAAAACGTCTCACGTATTGGAATGTTGCCATCGATTCAGGTTCTTGTCAGAACGCTCCAAGGCATGGGACACAGACTCCGGCACCTCGCCCTTACAGATGGTGGAGCATCCCAACGGGGCCTACCTCCTCATCCAGCTGTTCACCAAACACTGGAAACCCATCATTGAGGCAAGACCAGGTCAGTACAATATGGAATGGAAGCAAAGCATTTGGGTTATGACTATGTCACTGCTAATGGATTAGAATGAATAGAAAGAGAAACTCAATCGCATAACCAGGCACAGTGCAAATCGATAAGTTGTGCAGCCACACGCACACACACGCACGCACGCACACACAAACGCGCGCGCACGCACACACGTACACACACACACACACACACGTACACACACACACACACACACACACACACACACACACACACACACACACACACACACACACACACACACACACACACACACACACACACACACACACACACACACACATTTGTGCACGCACCCACATACACAATACACAAAAATCGACTTAGAAATCTGCAAATTTAGCAACACACAGACATGCACACAAACGCGCACACACACATACACACACTGGCACGCGCACTCGCGCGCGCATACATACGCGCGCGCGCACAAATACGCGCGCGCGCGCACAAATACGCGCGCACGCGCACAAATGCGCGCGTGCGCGCGCGCAGAGAGACAGAGACAGACAGACATACACACCGAGAGAGACAGAGAGAGAGACGAGAGAGAGAGAGAGAGAGAGAGAGAGAGAGAGAGAGAGAGAGAGACAGAGAGAGAGAGAGAGAGAGAGAGAGAGAGAGAGAGAGAGAGAGAGAGAGAGAGAGGGGGGGGAGAGGAATATAGAAAGAGACAGAGAGGCACAGAGAGAGAGAGAGAGAGAGAGAGAGAGAGAGAGAGAGAGAGAGAGAGAGAGAGAGAGAGAGAGAGAGAGAGAGAGAGAGAGAGAGAGAGAGAGAGAGAGAGAGAGAGAGAGAGAGAGAGAGAGAGAGAGAGAGAGAGCGAGAGAGAGAGAGAGAGAGAGAGAGAGAGAGAGAGAGATTGAGAGAGAGAGACAGAGAGAGACAGAGAGATAACGCAAATGCAAATGCAAATAATTTGATTCTTCTCTGCAGGCTTACGAGACAGACTAGGCCCCCAAATAGAGTCCTCCATCCCCAAGGAACACGACTACCAGGGCGCCCTCAGCTCTCTGATCAGACTGCAGCATGTCTACCGTCTCTCAGTCTCCGACATGTACGCAGGCAATTACCTTGGCCACGCCGGGCCCCCTTTGAACAAGACGGACATGTTTTACCTGGGCCGTCGAGCCATCATGGACGGCTATCTGGAGGAGTGTTACCAGTGGTTACACTACTCCGTTCCTAAGCTGCTTAATAAGAAGTTCCCTGCCTTGACCAATGCTTTGGGCGAGGAAGTGTCCCATCAGGTTACCTTGGGTACCGCGATGGCTCTTCTTGGAAGATATTACATTTACGTGAGTAATGGTCAACGTAGGACGCCCAATTTCACCGCCAGGTGGCAATCAAACCAGTAGAGGCTTAGCACGTGTAATTCTTAATTGGGGGTAGAGAGAGAGGGAGGGGGGGGGGGAGGGACTCATCTCCCCCTCTCTCTTTCTCGCTATCCCCAACTGAGAATATCGCGCTAAGCCACTACTGGTTTGATTGCCACCTGGCGGTGAAATGCGCGTCCTAAGCTGCTCATTTTGTAATGGAATATGTGTTATTTATTTTGAGAGAAAACTGATTTTATAGTTAAAACATAATGTAACTAGATTCAAAAGTTATCGAATGTAGCATTCGAGAATCACCCGCGGAGTTACGCAGCCACACCCCGACTGTGATTATCTTGCTGCTGCTGCATACTGTCACTATCTTACTGTTTCTGCTGCTGACTGTCCCTATCTTGCTGAGTAGATTTCCCATAAAAGCATCCGTTGCTAGTTTTCAAGGTCACACGTCAAGGTCTTGACCTTGACCTTGACCCCCAAAGGCACATTTACAATACCCAGCCAACATTCCCACCTGATTTCATCTTGGGAACTCCATTTTTCCAACCCCTCGATTTTCAGGGTCCAGTCATCTCCTTGACCTTGACCTTGACCTTGATTGGTCAACACTATTCGGAAGGAGCATAAGCCAAACCACCTTCATACCAAGTTTCATCATCCTATGTCGACTGGTGCCCGATATATGGCTAAAAATAGATTTTCAGTTTTCAAGGTCATTACCTTGACCTTGACTTTGACACCAAAAGGCACATCTACAGTACCTAGCCTACATGCACATCAAGTTTCATCTTCCTATCCTTATTCCTTCATGGTGATATGCTGTTGTCTTGGGAACTCCATTTTTCCAACCCCTCGATTTTCAGGGTCCAGTCATCTCCTTGACCTTGACCTTGACCTTGATTGGTCAACACTATTCGGAAGGAGCATAAGCCAAACCACCTTCATACCAAGTTTCAACATCATATGTTGACTGGTGCCCGAGATATGGCTAAAAATAGATTTTCAGTTTTCAATGTCATACGTCAAGGTCATGACCTTGACCTTGACACCAAAAGGCACATCTACAGTACCTAGCCTACATGCACATCAAGTTAAAAATTTCATCTTCCTATCTTTATTCTTTCATGGTGATATGCTGTTAACAACCCCCCCCCCCCCCCCCCCCCCCCCCCCCACACACACACACACACACACACAGCCACACAGCCACTTACACAACAGAAACAATATCACCGTCGCTCCGTAAACTCCGCGGGTGATAACGATGAACATGAATATCAAATGATGTCAACGCGGTTCTGTTGTTGTTGTTTATTTGTAACGTTCCTGCTGTTCAACATGCGCTGTTTTGACTGTATCTTCTTTTACACTAGTTTATAGTTCCGGTGTTGTTGTTATGCGTAGCCTTTAACCCTTTCGGCGCCAAAGTCGCATTTTAGCACCAGAGTGATTTAACACCTATGTCACTAAAAGGCATCCAATTGGGGTATATTATCCAAAGACCCTAAGGTCTTCGTTTTAGGAAGTAAGGATAGACCTTATATGTGTCACAGAAGAATCCCCAGTACTGCAAATAGATTTTGTTCTCTAGACAGGAACATTTAATGGACATTTTTGGCTGAAATATTGGTGGCGGTGAAAGGGCTAAAACGCCCTAACACAGTCCTAGCCCAAATATTTCATGTTTTGTTTTTAGTTCCTGAGCGAAGCTTCTGGAAGTATGTTTTTTGTTTATTATTATTATTATTATTATTATTACCGGGTAATAATAAACCAAATGCCATTTGTTGTACTTTTGTTACTACGATTTTGGCCTTTTACACAAATGGCCTTTTATCACATTAGCCGGTAAAAAAAGGGCCAATAGTAAATGAGAATCGTACTATAAATGGCAATCGACACAAATCGAATACTCTCATGTTACAGCTTAGTCTTTCGTGGAAGACTATGACTCTCTAACTAAGGGTGGTATTTGCACTGGCTCTAGTGCTGCAGTCAATGGGACTAGTTGGCCTTTGGGGACCTTCCCCAACGCCAACTCTCGTCCTTAAATCCCTTTGGCCGAGAGAGTGGGGATATATCCTGGCCGAGGCTTCTCCTCCATAAACGCATGTTAGACCAGCCCGCCGGAATAGCAGCTGCCCCCTCTGCTATCTGGCAGTCATTGTCGGAAACGACAGACATGCAACAAGTACAATTGCTACGAGTATTACTAGTACTAATGTGACCTCATGTGTTGTGCTTCCATTTGCAGTCAAACGACAGAACGAAAGCCCAGGAAATGTACGACACCGCCATGAAATTTGGTACTGTCTGTTTTTGTTGTTGTTGGTTATGTTGCTGTCGTTGTTATTGCTATTCTTGTTGCCGTTGTTGTTGTTGTTGTTGTTATTGATGTTGTTGTTGTTATTATTGTTGTTGTTGTTGTTGTTGTTATTGATGTTGTTGTTGTTATTATTGTTGTTGTTGTTGTTGTTGATGTTGTTGTTGTTGTTATTATTGTTGTTGTTGTTGTTGTTGTTATTGTTGTTGTTGTTATCTTTATGCTATTGTTCTTGCGGGAGTGCATGGTGATGGTGATGAAGAAGATCGTGATGACAATGGTTATGATGATGATGATAATGTCGATGATGATGCTAATGATGGCGATGATGATGTTAATGATGGCGATGATGATGATGATGATGATGATGATGATGATGATGATGATGATGACGGTGATGAAGATGATGATGATGATGATGCTATTAAAGACCCACCACGTCACGTGTCAAAATCACGGTATTCACGTGATTCCCTCTCTTGCTGGTAAGACATCTTCTCTTGGCCAGGTGTGACTCCCATGCACATTCACTCATACATCAAAACGAGACATCACTCTAAAGAGCAGCCTCGTTTGCGTATGGGGGAATTTGTATGTGGGTCACACCTGACCAGAAAAAACAACAAGGGACTTAATCTTGCTTGGTCAGTGGGTCTTTAAAGAGGATGGTCGGTGGTTAAACTAGGTGCATAACACACGGAACCATTGGATGAAGCCACGTCCCCTGTAGTAGCCCTAAAGAACACGTGTCATATTCATATTCATATTCATATTAAAGCGTGCAATCTGTCAGCAAGATAATTATTAATATTCTTATACATAGCCATTACCCAAATCGCCAAGTTATAAAATGTTTCAACAAAACATAAAAACTATATTACTATTGGTAAGCACTTTAATCAGGTAGGGCGAAGTTATTGTACTCTATGATTGAATTGTGGACAAAGGAGTAGATTGGATACCCCCTCCTAGTTTTCTTGTGGACAAAACATTGTTAAAAATAATTTACTTTAGACCTTGTTCAGGAGCGTACATTTATGTTCCTGAATGGAAAGGGACATTCAGATTGATATCCGAAATATGAGTGTTGCAGCTAAAGTTGCCTTTGACCAGCTATTGTCTTGATAATGTACGTTATCCAATGTGTGTATATGCACAGATCGTAAGAACGTGGACGGGATAGGAGATATGGTTGCTCTAAAGAATGCACTGAATGCCACGGAATCAGGCCTTTACGAAAACAGCAGCAAACCCTGGGATCACAGTTTGACTACCCTGTGTCTACGACCCCCAAATCAGACAGTGGTAAGATATCATCCCTCCTGTTATCCCTGTCTCTCCTCCCACCCCTCCCTCCTCCCACTCCCTCCCTCATCCCACTCCCTCTATCCCTGTGAGTTTGCCTGTAATTATGTCCGTCTACCTGTAACTTTCTTTCTCTTCTCTCTCTCTCTTTGTGCATAGATTGAATATATGTGAATTTATGATTACATCTGTGTTTCGTTCGTTCTTTAATTTAACGTCTATCCACCTTACAGTGATCGTAGACAAAAAATATATATAAAAAAAAAATTGTATGTGTGTGTTGCCTGTAGATATGCGCAAATGTTCGTTAACAGGTATCTGTGGGTGTGCGTGTAGGAGGTATCTTAGTCTATGCAGGCGTATACATTACACGAGTAAATAAGGAGTGCGTGCGTGCGTGCGCTTCATATGCGAGCCTTGGGACATCATGTAATTACCATGTGCTGAAAAGTGGACAGGCAACTCTTTTTAAAGTGTGTCATATTACATTGTGTCTGGTTTCCACAGGAGATGGTTCTCCCTTACCACGTCTGTCGCTACAAGCAGGCCTTTGGCTGGTCCTACCTGAGATACAGGCAGGAGATACTGTCCATACGACCCTTCGTTTGTCTCTTCTACGATGCGATCCGAGAGGAAGAAAGTGAAGCCATAAAAGACCATATGAAAGGGAAGGTATGGTCTTCATGTTGCAATCTTCATAAATCGATTAAGGTATAACGACCTCATAATTATGTACCTGTCAACATTATTATCGCCACCATCATCAAATACAGACCTCCCTGTCACAAGTGCACGATGCTAGCAAACCATTGTTTGGGTATTTGGTACTTTATAGTCACAGAGTCGTCTCTGTGAAACTCGGGTTGCTCCCACCTGGAGAGCGCGTTGCACCCATTTAGTTTTATTTGCATGCGATTTTGTGTGACTGATGAGCAAGGAATTAAGGGGGAGGGGGAGGTAAATTTTGACCAAATGTCAACTTTTTTGTTGCCACTGGGTTTAGCGTGTGCTAAGTGCATGGGCTCAAGGGATATCGGTCTATCGTGTCATCCGAAAGACTCCCACGTTCAGACCGTAAGGCCTAGTGCAGAGTGAGAGGAAAAATCCCTGTCCCCAGGTAGGAACTCAGGTGCATAGTGTACGAGGCGAGCGCGTTGCATGGGTGCCTTCCACACCTATGCCACAGCCAGTGAGTTTTGTAGCCCTTAGCCTGGCCCAGGTCTGATGAGTATGTTTTAAATAGTTTGGAAATTATTCAAATTTATGTAAATTGGGTTTTGTCACATTCACAGATTTCAGTTTTGGTATTTATTGTTTTTAAACCGATTTCGCCGAAACTTGCAGGGAAATTGAAGGACACTAATTCCATTTTAGATCTGCAATATTGTACCGTTTCGACAAATTGTGGTGGAACTATATCTAAAAAGCAGCTGCTAATGGAGAGGCGGGTTTGGGGGGGGGGGGGGGGGGGGGGATGGTAAATCTCCCACAGTAATCCTCCCATGTTTGCTCCGAAAGGCAAATAAAAGCCCTGTAGTAGTCATCATTTTTATTATTATCATTATGATTATTATTATGATTATGATGATGATGATGATGACGATGACGATGATTATTATTATTTATTATATTAGTAGTAGTAGTAGTAGTAGTAGTAGTAGTAGTAGTAGTAGTAGTAGTAGTAGTAGTAGTATGTTGATGATGATGATGATGATGGTGATGATGATGATGATTATTATTATTATTATTAATATTATTATTATTATTATTATTATTATTATTATTATTATTATTATTATTATTATTATTATTATTATATTATATTGATTATTATTATTTATTTATTTGTGATATTATTTTTATTTTTATTTTTATTATTATTATTATTATTATTATTATTATTATTATTATTACTACTATTATTATGTATCTTTGCTATGATCATTCTGGCAGATGCACCGGGGTAAATACGGTGACCCAAAGGTCCCCACGATAGATCGCTCGAGAACCAGTGAGCTGTAAGTAACTCAAATTCTTACATCCAAAAAAGAAAAATATATATAACAACTGTACAGATGCAAATCAACACCCCCGTCACAGTCTTGCTTCATTGCGTTATTTCCGTCTTGCCTTGATCTTCTTCTGTTATTGAATGCGTATTTTAAATTGTGTAAATGGGTGAACATTAACGTTAAATATAGAAAACGATAGAGGTTGAAGTAATCTGCAGTAAGAAAGGCAAGACTGAAAAAACAAACAAAAAAACACGGAAAGAACCGATAAATGCTTTCTCCACAAAAATGTATGCATGCATCAGTTAGAAGCAATCAATATGTCATTCACTTTAAGAACAACACTTTTTTTTTAATATAATGAACGATTTTGATATTCATGTATTATACACTTTGAAATGAGCATTTCCATCCTCTCTCCCCCCCCCCCCCCCCCCTCTCTCTCTCTCTCTCTCTCTCTCTCTCTCTCTCTCTCTCTCTCTCTCTCTCTCTCTCTCTCTCTCTCTCTCTCTCTCTCTCTCTCTCTCTCTCTCTCTCTCTCTCTCTCTCTCTCCTTGGTAAGCTTGATCTGGTTTAAATGACATAACCATTTGAACGTAAAATTTGCATTTTATTTGTACATTGTGTTGTTATCCTTTGCGTGATAAGATAGACGGTTTTGTTGTATCTATTGCTATTGTTTCTTCTTCATGGATAATTCTTCGATGATTACTTTTTGCATGCTTCTTCATTATTTTTGTGTTGAATATATTGATTTTCTTGCATGTTTGTTTGAGGGCAAGATGTAAAAAAGCCCATTGCCTGCTGACTCTTTTTCCCTCAATAAACTTTTTTTTCCTTCGTTCGTTCGTTCTCTCTCTTTGTTATTTTGATTCATTGTGTTCCCCTTCCCCATCCCTCCATATGATAAAACCATATGATAAGGGCAGAAAGGCCTATTCATTAAAACTTTCTACTTCGACTTCTCTTTTTTTTTAGGGGTTGGTTAAATGATACAAGCCTGGTTGCAGCGGCCTCTGTGTCCCAGAGGGTGAAACTCATGACAGGTCTGGAGGTGGACCAGAGATTACCATATGGACCCGGTTCGTCTGAACCATTTCAGGTGTGTGCAACAAACGCGTTGTAGATCCGGAGAAACAAGCCAACGTTAAAGTGATCACAGACAGACAGACAGACAGACAGACATACACACACACACACACACACACACGCACGCGCGCACGCACACACACACACGCACGCACACACACACACACGCACACACGCGCGCGCACGCACACATACATACGCACGCACTGACACACGCGTATATACACACACACACACACACACACACACACACACACACACACACACACACACACACACACACACACACACACACACACACACACAAACACACACATGGGAAACCGAAAGGCCGCGAGCTAATTGGCCACTGCAACTAGAGTTATTAACGCCCTTTACGACAAGAGTTAAACCCTTGTTGGTCAGCATCCAAAAGGGCATTCACTCTTGTAAAAGGCAGCCATTCAGTGGCCTCGAATAGGGTTATTGGCGAGAGTTATACCCTTGTTTGGTCAGTACTCAAGCAGCTTCCCCCACCCACCAAGGGCATTCAATCTTGCAAAAGGTGGTCGTTGCAGTGGCCAATGAGGTTTCTTCGTTTATTCGCTAGCTAAAAAGCTAAGTTCCCATACATAGCATAGTTCTACATACCTTCAGTCTCCGATAGGGCGATTATGATTATGGTTCTAACTGTGTGTGGAACCAGCGGTATGTGGGAACCATGGTATGCTTCCGAGCCAAGAGTGCAATGACGCAATTCCGAGTAGGAGCCAAAACATATAACAAAATCCCGCCTTGGCTTAATTAAGGCTGTGTCAGACCAATATTATTGACATAGGCTAGAACATCAAGGCTACATCGAAATGTTGTTATGCTATGCATAGTTATGCGGGCGTTGTCTTTAGCCAAGAAAAGCTCCTAGCATAGCATCATCAGTCTCCACCCCATCTTTTATTCCGGCCACCACAAAACTCTGGAATACTCTTCCAGACGAAATTAAAACATGTGACTCACTTGGTGCTTTTAAACGTTGTTTATCTATACAAGACCCGGTTGTACCTGCATATCTCTATTTTGGTGATAGGAAAGAACAAATAATACATTGTCGTCTTCGCCTCGGTATTAGTGACCTAAACCATCATCTTTTCCTACGTCATTTGCAGAATGATCCTACCTGTACTTGTGGCTATGCTCACGAAACAGCTGATCATTATTTATTATTATGTCCCCTATTCAACGTATGTCGTACTAATACACTACTAAACCTTCCTCCTCAATATCTTGTAAGTGACATTCTTTTAAATGGTGGACGTGACCTGCCTATTGATATCAACACAGCAATATTTAAATCTGTGCACCTCTTCATAGCCAGTTCAAATCGATTTTAAATGTTGTGCAATGTTTATAAAATAAAATAAAATTTAAAAAATTGTATTGTATAAAAATGCGCAGACTCACTTAAAAATGTTCCTATTTTATTGCTAGACATATAGTACTTATGAATGTGTGGTAGGCAAGCCTGTAAAAACTTGGCAAATGTTAATTCGATTTATTATAAAATGTTGATCCTCTCGTCTCTCATTACTATTATTGTTATTATTATTATTATTATTATTATTATTATTATTATTATTATTATTATTATTATTATTCATGTGATAATGTTGTTCATCCCTTTTTTTCCCTTCTTTTTGAAACTCCTAACTTGCTCAAATCATATATTGGTGTATCTAAATGCTGATTGGAAATGTTTGGAAAATGTTTATGTGCTGTTTATGTTCGGTCTCATAAATTTAAATTGTATAATGTGTACGGGCACAATATAAGCCGAAGGCTTGTTGCTGCCCTTTATTCTCATATTTATTATTTTGTTACGTTATAAGGAAGAAATAAAGAAGTTTAAACCAGTCTCCACCCCACCTACCCGAAGACGGAGTGTGGCTGCCCACGGAGTGTGGCGGGGTAATCGAAAACGGTCACACACGTAATGTTCTCATCCACAACTGATGCATTAAAACAGAGTGCTCAAGTGTTTCGGCTGTTGGGATGATTCCTGGAGTCTTTTAGCCAAGGTACGTCAACAACAACAGCAACAACAACCACAACAACAGCACACTTCGATGGCTTGGAGTCAAAACGGACTATCTTTAGATGGTCCATTGACATATTATTGAATTTATTGCGAAAACTAATAACTTGTATAAAAAGAAAAGACTGCTGAAATATAACAAGCAAAACCCCCTTTTTATATTTTCTGCAGTCATTGTTTGATAAAGTTATTAGTTTGTGTAATAAATCCAACCATACATCAATGGACCATCTAAAGATAGTCCGTTTTGACTCCAAGCAATTTGTATTGCGATTGCCAATCACATTCATACAGTGACGATACAGAAAAAGAGCAACATGTTATTAGAGTGCAATACGTCATATTTAATTAATAATTATAATGCTGGAGTTCTGGGGGTTTTCTAAGGTTGTCAATTATGGACTCGGAGGACTGTATGATGCACACTTGGACGCATTCCCGGTAATTTCACAAATACTCTCTCTCTCTCTCTCTCTCTCTCTCTCTCTCTCTCTCTCTCTCTCTCTCTCTCTCTCTCTCTCTCTCTCTCTCTCTCTCTCTCTCTCTCTCTCTCTCTCTCTCTCTCTCTCTCTCTCTCTCTCTCTCTCTCTCTGTTTAAAAAAACCCTAAATTATTCTGTTTGTTTATTTGATCGGTTTGTTTTCTGTTTTGTTTGTTCTTATTACTGATGTTGATGCTCTGCCTACCATGTTACTGTTGTATTTCTGCTCCTTTTGTTGTTTCTGCTGATGATTGTTCTATGTTCGTTTATAGTATTAGTTATATGTTGCATGCTTAGAATCAAGGACAGAATGGAAGACTAGGCCCAGCCTAAATTCTTATCCTTGTTTAATAAAGTATTTGAAGTTTGAAGTTTGAAGCTTGAACTCTCTCGTCTTTAATCTAAAAGATGAATCCAGTGTTAAGTATTTGATTTGCAATCCTCTCCATGACAAAGTTACAAAAAATAAGCAGTCTGATCATATTCTTTCAATTTAAAGTTATTCAAGGGTACGGGTATATGAATATCACCCCATACATCAGGCGTTTTGTTACATAATCATTGCACCACGTAAACCCTGTTGCGTACATAGTCATTTTATTTATTTTATTTATTTATAATACGACATTGGTTCATTAAATGTTGGCAACGACCCTGTCATTTGTATTATGTAAAACGTACGGGTATAATATATACACTATAAAGGATATACCAAAGAAAACTGCATTCATTAACGCATTTGCTTGCACTCTATCATCGTGATGTCACGTCCTACGTGAGTGTATGACGCCATTGAAAACATGAAGTATGCCCCTGTGACCCAAACACCGTGGATTCTTGAGCTGACTCGTTCACTTGCTGTAAGTCCATAATGATGAAACTTAATTATTATAAGAACATTCATCCGATTTGACAGCTGATTGTGCACTTCTTATTGCATAGCTTGCAAATGTCTTGACATTTACAATCCTGGAAAATTCAGCTTCCAAAAAGCTGAACAATTCAACTTCCAAAAAGCTGGAAAATTCAGCTTCCCTCTAGTTCGTTGTTTCGTAGTCCTAAACCTGCAAAACAGGCCAAGTGGACCCAAATAAATATGCGATGCAATCACAGGGAACGAGACTTGGCATAGCTTCTGTGTCATTTTAAACAAAAACGCCAGTGGTCTTGATTGGGACAAACCTGTGGTGTTGTACTTTCTAAGTGACGTCTTTGCCATTTCTTTAAAACCCAAATGCCTATCATCATTTATATTATGCCATTATGCCAAAGGCCATAACACTTATGGCAACCCATTTGTGACACAGCACCACGAATGGGACGTTAAGTGTCATACTGACCATTCTGAGAATATTGTACATTTGACAACTGCAGACAATTCTGTTTCTAATAACACAAGAACCATTTTTGTATTTTTTTTTTCTCGTTCCAGAGTTATGAGCATTTAATGTTAGTAGGGTGCGCGTCGGCCATTTTGAGAAAACACAGTCTAAAGTCTAGCCTAACTGAAGAAAATGTATTAACCTACCCATTGTAAAACTCTTATAAGACCATTTAGAGACCAGATAAAAGATCATTCTTTATAACTGTGAAAGCTAAGATGTTAGAGAACACAAAGCTACTAATAGCTCAAAATTAAAAATCATGATAAATTTGACTTCC
>CM065691.1:54705788-54713288 GCA_017654935.2 Phymorhynchus buccinoides
CTGCGCTCCTAATTGACAGGAAACTGTCTGAGCGATCAAAGAAGAAGAAGAAGAAGAAAAAGATTACACCCATAAGTTACGATAAGCTAGATGGCGTAACTCCACTCAGCTTCACGTGGAGAGAATTGTAGATCATTCGTTCTCTTTTAACCATACTGACCAACACTCAAGCAATAGCATTAGACTCCCTCAGATTGGGAACCATACCTTAGCAACATAAAAACAAAACAAAAGGACAAAGGACGATAACTCCCCTTTTCCGGAAGTGTTCTTTCGAACTTGGAATCATTAGGGTGTAAGGAAGCTTCACGCCGCGTTCCATGCTTTCTAGTCCAGCGTGTCAAGTTCTGAACACATAACTCCTCAACTATGAAGTTTTTGTTAAGATAAAGAACCCAGACAGGTTATGCTAAGCTATGATTTTTTGTTTTTGCTTTTTGTGTTTGTAAAACACTAATACATACGATTCTCCCCGTCCACTGAATCCGAGAGCAATTCTATGGTTTTCCATGTAAAAATAAAAGGTAGGTCTAATGAACGTTGAAATGGCGAATAATAATTAAGAAAACAATTGAGAACTATACACATATTGAATGAGTCATGTCTTTCCCATTGTGTTTCTTCATCTCTCTCCTGGACTCCCGTCTCCAATTGTGTGTCGGGGAGAGAGAGAGAGAGAGAGAGAGAGAGAGAGAGAGAGAGAGAGAGAGAGAGAGAGAGAGAGAGAGAGAGAGAGAGAGAGAGAGAGAGAGAGAGAGATACATACATACAGACAGACAGACAGACAGACAGACAGACAGACAGACAGAGAGAGAGAGAGAGAGAGAGAGAGAGAGAGAGAGAGAGAGAGAGAGAGAGAGAGAGAGAGAGAGAGAGAGAGAGAGAGAAAGACAGAGACTGGGAGAGAGAGATATACATACATACAGACAGACAGACAGACAGACAGAGGCACACACAGAGAGAGAGGCAGACAGACATAGAAAGACAGAGACTGAGAGAGAGAGAGAGAGAGAGAGAGAGAGAGAGAGAGAGAGAGAGAGAGAGAGAGACAGACAGACAGACAGACAGACAGACAGACAGACAGACAGAGAGAAAGACAGAGACTGAGAGAGAGACAAGAGTCAGACAGAGATAGACTGAGAGAGAGAGAGCAACTCGATATACAATGAATCCGTAATCAGTGTATCGAATATCTGTTATTGGTAACAGCATCTCTCTAAAGATAAAACAAATACCACATTGAATGTAAACCATAAGCCTTGCGTTTCTATTATTTAGAGTATCATTTCGGCTACATCAGGTCGCTTTGAGCTGCAGGCCATAATACGAGAAAGACAATGACTGGATCATGTTCTTTCTATCATCTTGTATACCACATCTTCCACAGTAAGTGATATGATTGTGTGGGTATTCAGTTTCTTGGTGTCATCGTGCTATTAGGGTAAACTTAACTTTATGTAATGAATTAAACCAAAAGCGACCGGTTTCTCAAAAGATATATGAAATGCGTTCCAGTGATATAGCCTTACGTTTCAAAAGAAATGTGGGAGAAAATGATAATAATGGTGGCTTTTTGGGGTCATGGATATTGTGGACAAACTAGTATTTTGTGATTGTCTTTAACCCTTTCACCGCCAGCCATATTTCAGCCAAAAATGTCCATTAAATTTACCTGAGTAGGGAACAAAATCCATCTGCAGTATTGGGGATTCTTCTGTGACATATATAAAATAAGGTCTATCCTTACTTCCCAAAACTAAGACAATGTTTTTTTGTGATAATATACCCCAATTTGACGCCTTTTAGTGATATAGGTGTTAAATCACTGTGGTGCTAAAATGCGACTTTGGCAGTGAAAGGGTTAAGGTTTTATGATTTGTTTTTCCTTGAGCAGTTACTAATGGGAACATGTTTAAATTAATATCACACCCGATTCTATTGTCTTTGATGCGTTGTTGTTGTTGTTGTTGTTGTTGTTGTTGTTGTTGTTGTTGTTGTTGTAGCTGATGTTCTTGTATTGCTATTGGTTGTTGAATTACTTGACATTGAACAAGAGCAATTTAATTTAAAAACGGTTGGCTCAAAGTGACTTAAAGTGTGAACGTTTAAAGCAATGCTCGTGGTTTCTTTTACTGTTTTAAATGATCTGATCAATCTCACACAGATTTATTGATCTGCATAGTGACACATTCGCTTTAAGTTCGGGTATTAACTGCAATCTCTCCCAAACGTCATAGTAATTCCTGCACAATATAGTCGCGGTCTATTTAGGCTACAACAGTGTAGGTTTTTGTCCGTCACCGAAGGTGATCGGACTTTGCGATGGGCTGGTTTGTTTTTTTTTTTTCTTCTTTCTGTCTGTCCCAAGGATATGTCTCGAACCGCTTGACCGAATCGCGTCAAATGTTGTGTGAAGGTGTGCCACCTTAATAGGAAGAGATCGGCGCAAACCATTTTGCCGTCGTGACCTTGACCTTGACGTACGACCTTGAAAACCTAAAATCTATGTTTAGCCATATCCCAGGCACCGATCAACATAGGATGTTGAAACGTGGCATCAAGGTGGTTTGGCTTATGCCCGTTCTGATGATGGCATACCGATCAAGGTCAAGGTCAAGGTCAAAAAGATCGCTGGAGCCTGAACATCGGAGGGTCATTTTTTCTCCTTCTGTCTGTCCCAAGGATATCTTTCGAACGGGTTGACCGAATCATGTCACATTTTGTGTGCTGGTGTGTCACCATGAGAGGAAGGCATCCGCGCAAACCATTTTGCGGTCGTGTCCTTGACCTTGGCGTACGACCTTGTAAACCGAAACTCTTTCAGGGGCCATAACTCCCACACCGTTAATGTTAGAGTCTTCAAATTTGGCATGAAGGTACTTTGGCTTATGCCCGTTCTGATGGTGGCATACCGATCAAGGTCAAGGTCACGGTCCGGGCGATCAGTAGGCCTTGAAAGTGGTAGGGGTCTACACTTTGGGTTTTAAGCCATATTTTCCACATTGGTACTTGACAGAAGCACTTGAGATTGTGTGTGGTACTGTATACCCTAGAGAAGAAAACATCCGAGCATAAATTATCACCATGCTGAACTTGACCTTGAAGTGTGACCTTGAAAACCGAAATTTCCTTCTTTGCGCTATATGTTTCTTCTTCAAGCTGTATCTCGTGAACTAGAAGACAGAATCCCTTCCAAATTTGTGTCAGGATGTGACACTCTACGGGTTGCGCAAGTGCGTGGCATTGCTGGTGACGGACATGTCTGCCGCTCGGCGACGCCCTTGTTTGTTTTTGTTTTTAAATTCCCTTCTTCTTCTTCTTTCTCTTCCCAACCACCATCATCAATTTGATGATGACTTGATCATAGTAATCCATTTGTACTAAACCATCTATTTGCTGTGACGTTTCTCCAACTGGCTCAACATCGACTGTTTACTTCAAGCTTCTTCAATATCTGAATAAATCATATTTGTCAGACCATGGATGAACAGTTGGCGCTTCTCAAAGGGGCTACGCGCAGGTGTAGGCTATATCCTTAAATATATCCTAATGTATCTTAATATTTTGTCTTACTTTTGTTCTAACCCTTTCACCGCCACCCATATTTCAGCCAAGAATGTCCATTAAATGTACCTGGGTAGAGAACAAAATCCATCTGCAGTATTGGGGATTCTTTTGTGATTTATATAAAATAAGGTCTATCCTTACTTCCCAAAACTAAGACAAAATGGTCTTTGGATAATAGACTCCAATTTGATGCCTTTTATTGACATATAGGTGTTAAACCACTGTGGTGCTAACATGCGACTTTGGCGGTGAAAGGGTTAATAATCACCTGCTTTTTATTGCAAAGCTTGTTTTTGCAATGTCTTAATTTGTGTTTTTTATTGAGCAGGTGTATGCTTCTGTGATATGATCCTATTTTGGCAATGTCTTATTATGTGCTCTTTTTTTTAATTGCTCTTGTTTATGATTTTCTTGTCCTGTTCATGCAATGTCTGGTACTTTGCATCGTGTGTTTTGTAGTATGCTTTGTTGATCACGTCTGTGCAACTGTCTTACTAATATACTTTTATGTTCCTACAATGTATTCTGCGTGATGTTGGTATTTCGTTTAATTAATTTGATCGTGGTATTTAATTAATATTATTATATATTAATAGTGTCTAAATGATAAATATATTTCCCCCAGTTGAGTGGTTTTTATGCTTAATATCCCGCTGTCTTGTGTTTATTGGTGTGTGTATTGCACCTGCAACCACATTTCACCTTTTTTTTTTTCTTTTTCTTTTTTTTAACACATTTCACCTAAGTGAGATAATAAAGTACTCTTGACTTGACTTGACTTGACTTGACCATAGCAATTTCTTCTTATTGCTACCAGTCGCATTCTGTATGACATACACACACTTGTACGGTAAAGTGTTTCCATAACAATTGTCAGCTAAGTGCAATCTTCCCAAATATTTACATGAGCGTAGCGATCCATTCACAAAACATGTGTAATTAGGCTACTGACGTTTGTTTATACATATAATCGTTTTGTTATATGTATTGTCATTGTGTTTAACATCGTCATTTGCGTCATTACATGCACTGCCATTTTCTTTCGTGATTGATTGGTCAGGTGCATTGACAGTGTCAATGGCTGAGAGAGACTTTAATAATATAAGCCGAAATTGTCCATGTCGTAAACAAAGCTTGTTGTTTCTTTTGTTACATCACATTAGTCAGTCAAGTTATCTGTTATATATGATGTCATGCTAACTGTCTCAATAATAAGATAGCAAATTGCCTACATAAATAAATATATCCAATGTGTTAGGATGATGATGACAATGGTCAGTGCTGTTGTTCATTGTTTTCATTAGTAAGTAAAGGACGATGACAATGGTCAGTGCTGTTGTTTATTGTTTTAATTAGTAAGTAAAGGATGATGACAATGGTCAGTGTTGTTGTTTAATGTTTTCATTAGTAAGTAAAGGATGAGATGACAATGGTCAAGGTAAAGGATGATGATGACAATGGTCAGTGCTGTTGTTTATTGTTTTCATTAGTAAGTAAAGGATGATGATGACAATGGTCAGTGCTGTTGTTTATTGTTTTCATTACTAAGTAAAGGATGATGATGACAATGGTCAGTGCTGTTGTTTATTGTTTTCATTAGTAAAGGATGATGATGACAATGGTCAGTGCTGTTGTTTATTGTTTTCATTAGTAAAGGATGATGATGACAATGGTCAGTGCTGTTGTTTATTGTTTTCATTAGTAAAGGATGATGATGACAATGGTCAGTGCTGTTGTTTATTGTTTTCATTAGTAAAGGATGATGATGACAATGGTCAGTGCTGTTGTTTATTGTTTTCATTAGTAAAGGATGATGATGACAATGGTCAGTGCTGTTGTTTATTGTTTTCATTAGTAAAGGATGATGATGACAATGGTCAGTGCTGTTGTTTATTGTTTTCATTAGTAGGATGTTGACAATGGTCAGTGCTGTTGTTTATTGTTTTCAAGTAAAGGATGATGATGACAATGGTCAGTGATGTTGTTTATTGTTTTCATTAGTAAAGGATGATGATGACAATGGTCAGTGCTGTTGTTTATTGTTTTCATTAGTAAAGATGATGATGACAATGGTCAGTGCTGTTGTTTATTGTTTTCATTAGTAAGTAAAGGATGATGATGACAATGGTCAGTGCTGTTGTTTATTGTTTTCATTAGTAAGTAAAGGATGATGATGACAATGGTCAGTGCTGTTGTTTATTGTTTTCATTAGTAAAGGATGATGATGACAATGGTCAGTGCTGTTGTTTATTGTTTTCATTAGTAAGTAAAGGATGATGATGACAATGGTCAGTGCTGTTGTTTATTGTTTTCATTAGTAAAGGATGATGAAGACAATGGTCAGTGCTGTTGTTTATTGTTTTCATTAGTAAGTAAAGGATGATGATGACAATGGTCAGTGCTGTTGTTTATTGTTTTCATTAGTAAGTAAAGGATGATGATGACAATGGTCAGTGCTGTTGTTTATTGTTTTCATTAGTAAAGGATGATGAAGACAATGGTCAGTGCTGTTGTTTATTGTTTTCATTAGTAAAGGATGATGAAGACAATGGTCAATGCTGTTGTTTATTGTTTTCATTTAGTAAAGGATGATGACAATGGTCAGTGCTGTTGTTTATTGTTTTCATTAGTAAAGGATGATGATGACAATGGTCAGTGCTGTTGTTTATTGTTTTCATTAGTAAGTAAAGGATGATGATGACAATGGTCAGTGCTGTTGTTTATTGTTTTCATTAGTAAGTAAAGGATGATGAAGACAATGGTCAGTGCTGTTGTTTATTGTTTTCATTAGTAAAGGATGATGATGACAAAGCTGAGTAAAGGATGATGACAATGGTCAGTGCTGTTGTTTATTGTTTTCATTAGTAAAGGATGATGATGGCAATGGTAAAACAAAACAACAACAAATACACGAATAACTCCAATGTGTGGTAACGGATAGTCAGCAAATGGTAAGTAGCCTATGTCCATGTGGTTTGGTCTGTAAGTCATTGGCTGATTGATTCATGTGTCCCGTTCCTGGTGGTCTGGGATTTCCCATAGGGGTGCTTCGTTGTGGGCTTTCAGACGCTGGGAGGGATTGCTTTGATTTAAATACATCGCTTTAGACGAAGTAAAAGATGGAACCAATTAGAGAGAGAGAGAGAGAGGGGGGGGAGAGGGAGAGAGAGAGAGAGAGAGAGAGAGAGAGAGAGAGAGAGAGAGAGAGAGAGAGAGAGAGAGACAGACACAGACAGACACACAGACAGAGACATATATAGACAGAGACAGACAGACAGAGAAAGAAAGAGAGGGACAGATATATATATAGAGAGAGACTGAGAGAGAGACAGGTAGACATAGAGACAGAGAGAGAGACAGATAGACATAGAGACAGAGAGAGAGACGAATGCACAGATAGAGAGAGAGAGATAAGAAGAAGACGAAGAAGAACAAGAACTAGAAACAAAAGACAAACTTCGCCAACCTGTTTCTTTTTTCGGAAGAATAATCCATCCACAATGGCTTCACGCACACGCGCACATGCACACACACCCCACACCCCCACACCACTCACCCCCACACGCACGCACACGCACGCACGCACGCACACACACACACACACACACACACACACACACACACACACACACACACACACACACACATCCTCTCTCCCTCTCTTCCACCCCCATCCCACCCCCACCCTCACTTCTCTCCCGTTTCCTCCTCATACCCCACCACCCACCCAACCCCCACCCACCCACCCTTCATTTTTTGTATCATTCCCGAAGACTCTTCATTGACAAGGGCTGTCATCTCCATCTCGTCCGAAATGCACGTGCTATTCAAATGAGGCAGTTCAGGGGTCACGACCGCTCTGGATCAAACCAGGACTGGCAGGCAGCTGACAGGCTGTTTATACATCGGTGATGATGGAGAGTTTGCTCAATT
>CM065691.1:54735788-54743288 GCA_017654935.2 Phymorhynchus buccinoides
GAAGAGATTTGTGACTTTGCAAGCCTGTTATGAGAAACTAGCCCAGCGACTTAATGTCCCTTTCGTGGTGCTGGGTCACATTTATTTCCAAAGGATGCTGATGTACTGGTGCAAGGAAATATATAAAAGCCCTGTTGATTTGTTGTCCCTGTCGATACATAACTTGCCCTGGATGGAATAAAAAGTGTCATTTGTTCATGTCTATGGATGGAGACCTCAGACCGTGTGCTGTGTTTCAGCGAGGTGTCCATCCATAATGTGGAATGTGCGTTCGTTCCATCTTTTATTGAACGTCTGTTCCCTGGAAGTGATAGTAGACGCGTACTCGTCTCTCTCTCTCTCTCTCTCTCTCTCTCTCTCTCTCTCTCTCTCTCTCTCTCTCTCTTCTCTCTCTCTCTCTCTCTCTCTCTCTCTCTCTCTCTCTCTCTCTCTCTCTCTCTCTCTCTCTCTCTCTCTCTCTCTCTCTCTCTCTCTCTCTCTCTGTGCGTGTGCGCGCGCGCGTGCGCCAAGATCTTGTGTGTATGTGTATGCGCGTGCATGCTCGCTCGTGTGTGTGTGTGTGTGTGTGTGTGTGTGTGTATGCGCGTATATGCATGCATGTATGTGTGTATGCGCGTGCATACATGCATGCGTGTGTGTGTGTGTTCGCGTGCGTGCGTGCGCGCGCGTGCTAGAAACCCAGGTTCGCCAGGTGCAGAAATGTTCCCGTAGTTTGACATGAATATTTGATAGGTGTAAATTGTCTTCAAGTGAGTACAGTCCTATTGTACGTAAAATATGCATTAGGGGAAAGTTTAAGATTTCATGACGTTTTGGAAAACTACATTGTGTGCGATGTATGTTTTACTGAAAAAGACTGTTAATGTGTTACGTTGCAGTTGTGTTGGTGTATAGGCCTACGTATTTGTTTTGTCTCTAAATTCAATGATCTGACCCTGCTTACAACCGTATTCCGTTTCGAAACAAATGCATAACCAATATAAAGTCGATATATTGAAAACAAATGTTATTTCAGTTTGCATTCATATCGTTTTCAGCTACTTAAAATTCATTTATAAGACTACCAGCAAAAAACATTGGAGATGGTTTTGTAAGTTTGGATTCACAGACACCTTTTGCCAAGCTAATGAAAATGACTGAGTCGCGGGGGGCCTGGGGGTGTGTGTATGGTGGTGGGGGGGGGGGGGGAGTGGTTAGATTGGAATGAATATGTGCGTTGATGTGTGTTGAAGTGAAACGACCTAAACCATAATATAAAATATAAATATATATATAAACACAAAGGAGTACAACAACAACAACAAAAACAACGATTTTTTTATACCCTTTTTTATGAAACAAAAACGCGTTCAGAGAGGAACATGTGAAGTCCTAACAATCCCAAAAAAACCACCCCATGGGAAACAAGAGAAACAAGTACTCGGGTCAATTTGATCGTTGCGTTTTGAATACGAAAGGGTCAATTTATATATTACTGGTACTACAATGTAAAGGGGGTATGCAAAAAAGAGGTTACAATCTACCCAATGATGCCAGTTGGGGAATACTTTCTTGCGACAGTGTTTGTGTCGGGACTCAAACTTGCCGGCCCTTCAGCTCTTAAAGACCCACCAGATCGCGTGTCAAAAACACGGGTTTCACGTGCTTTCCCTCTTATAGTTGGTAAGAAATCTTGTTTTGACCAGGTTTGACTCCCATACAAATGCCCCCGAATTGAAAACGAAACATAATTTTAAAGAGCAGCCTCAATTTGAAGTTGGGACATCTGTATGTGGGTCACATCTACCCTGAAAAAAACCCCAAGGGACTTAATCGTGGTGCGTCAGTGTGTCTTTAAAAGACCTGCCACACTGCATAAGGTTCGATTCACTACGATCCGATGTTGACATTTGTGAGGCATGATTGACGTGGAATGTTACTGTCTAAGTAAATCTGATGAAATCCTACTAGTTGTATCAATATGTAGTATCCCGGACACGGATCCGATACAATATCTTATTTTTTGTATCAGACATTTTATTGGATTCCTGTATTGCGGTCTACAGGAGTATAGTGAACGGAAATTGTGGAGTTCTTTTTTTGTTTGTGGCTCAAGCCACAAACCCATAACTCACTTGGTCGGTCGGTCTGTCTGTCTGTCTGTCTGTCTGTCTGTCGGTCGGTCGGTCGGTCAAAAATTGTCGCACATTTTGACAAAATTGTCGCACTTCAAATCGAGGCTACACTTCAAATTGAGGCCGCTCTTTAAAATGATGTATTTTAAAAGCGTACAAAATAATAAACATACGTAATACAGACACTACAACAGACACGACGAGTATGCGGTGCTTCTTTCGATGAGTATAAGTAGGATACATAGTGTTAAATGTTTTCCAAAAGATATAAAAAGTTACGAAATGGTGCAGAGATAACATTCTGGTTTACAGATTAAAATTATTGAAAAGCCAGGGGAGGTGACTCATGATTGGAGTGGTAAAAATAGACCGCGTGCCACAAACTATTGCGATATCGCGCTTGTTTTATTTTTAGACGGAAGTATTTCACGTGAATCACGACTCGCAAACATCGTCACAATCGTATCGTAATGGGGTCAAATCGTATGCAGTGTGGCTGGCCCTTAAAGACCCACCACGTCACGTGTCAAAATCACGGTTTTCGCGTGTTTTCCCTCTTATAGCTGCTAAGAAATCTTAAGACATCTTCCAAGCATAAGAGGGAATGTGACACGTGACGTGGGGGAAATCTTTCTAGTATAAGAGTCTTTAAAGCGTGCGGGGCTTTAAAGCAGGCTTAGAGCGGGATCAATATGTCTGATCTTCAGTTTGCCTGGACTGACCACTTTGGTATTACTACAGCTGTCACTGTTGTGCTTTGTTTTCGTGTGTGTGTGTGTGTGTGTGTGTGTGTGTGTGTGTGTGTGTGTGTGTGTGTGTGTGTGTGTGTGTGTGTGTGTGTGTGTGTGCGCGCGCGCATACGTGCGTGCGTGTTTGGCGAGTGCGTGCGTGTGCTCGCTCTCTTACTCTCTCTTATCTCTCTCTCTCTCTCCCTCTCTCTCTCTCTCCCTCTCTCTCTCGCTACCCCGTCTCTCTCTCTCTCTCTATCTCTCCCTCTCGCTCTCTCCCAAACTCTCTCTCTCTCTCTCTCTCTCTCTCTCTCTCTCTCTTCCCTCTCTCCTCTCTCTCTCTCTCTCTTTCTGTCCCTCTCTCTCTCTCTCCCCCTCTCTCTCTCCCCCCCCTCTCTCTCTCTCCCTCTCTTTCTCTCTCTCTCCCTCTCTATCTCCCCCTCTCTTCTCTCTCTCTCTCTCCCTCTCTCTCTCTCTCTCTCTCTCTCTCTCTCTCTCTCTCTCTCTCTCTCTCCTCCCCTCTCTCTCTCTCCCCCTCTCTCTCTCCCCTCTCTTTCTCTCTCTCTCCCTCTATCTCCCCCTCTCTCTCTCTCTCTCTCTCTCCCTCCCTCTCTCTCTCTCTCCCTCTCTCTCTCTCTCTCTCTCTCTCTCTCTCTCTCTCTCTCTCTCTCTCTCTCTCTCTCTCTCTCTCTCTCTCTCTCCTCTCTCTCTCTCTCTCTCTCTCTCTCTCTCTCTCTCTCTCTCTCTGTCTCTCTCTCTCTCTCTCTCCTCTCTCTCTCTCCCCCCCTCTCTCTCCCCCTATCTCTCTCTCTCTCTCTCTCTCTCTCTCTCTCTCTCTCTCTCTCTCTCTCTCTCTCTCTCTCTCTCTCTCTCTCTCTGTCCGTGCAGGTGTGTCCCCCCTTTGTTTCAGAGAAGTTTATTGCTATTCTGACATACCTGTATTTAAATGTTGTTGAAAGTGGAAACAACATCTTTGACAAAAGAACATACGCACTCTCTCTTTCGCTCTCGGTCGAAATTAGAATAACCGGGTTTTTTTAATTTGACAATTCTCCTCCACTGCTGTGCTACAAGCACAACAAATGTGTACACAGTAGACGCTCAAATCCCATGCGCAATCCGTAAATAAGTAAAAGAAAGAAAGGATAACAAAATAAGCGGACGTGTCCGTATTTTCCCTAATCCGTATAATTATGTTTGTTCCTTCTTTCTTTTACTTAGTAGGTATAGGCTTACGTGCCTAACTTCCGCGTCGAATAACTATCGATGGCTTGGAGTCGTTGTTGTTGTTGTTGTTCCCTGGCTTAACGACTCCAGGGATCATCCCAACAGCCAGAGCACTTGAACAATTCAGTACAAAATGCACCAGCTAGGGATGAGAACATTACGTGTGCGACCGTTTTTGATTACCCCTCCATGTGGGCGGCCGCACTCCGTCTTCGGTTTTTTTTAGACTGATGATGTTATGCTGGGAGCTTGTCATGGCTTAAGACAATCCCCGCACAACCATTCAGAGCATAGCAGTATTTTGATGTAGCCTTGTCTTTCTAGCTTATGTCAACTGGTCTGACACAGCCTCATGCCAAGGCAAGATGGCTTGGAGTCAAAACGGACTATCTTTAGATAGACCATTGACATATTATTGGATTTATTACAACAAACTAATAACGTGTATCAAACAATGACTGTAGAAATATAAAAAAGGTGTTTTTTTATTTTATATTTCAGCAGTCGTTTTTGTATACAAATGATTAGCTTTCGTAATACGTTCAATAATATGTCAAAGGACTATCTAAAGATAGTCCGTGTTGACTCCAAGCCATCGTAATATGTTCCTGCCCGAACAATACATGAATCACTCTGTATCTTTACACAACAACGACACCAGAGAAAAGGTGGCAGAGTGGTTAAGACGTTCGCCTGCCAAATGTAACGCGTGACTGCAGCGTGAGTGACCCGGGGTTCGAATCCCGGCCTCGTCCTTTCTTTCTACTTTGACAGGAAACTCGAACTGAACATCCATGTCCTTCGGATGGGGACTTAAAGCTAGTCTGACCCGTACCTTGCGCTTTACGCACGTACAAATCCCACGGCAGTTGGAAGTCGGTCAGATCAGGGAGAAATCCCGCTGCCTGGTATGGCCAAATTGATAGCTAGGTTTTCCAAGTGTGTTCACAACCCCTCCTCACCCTGTGCCCCTACCCCCCACAAAAATGGGTAGGCGCTGCACTTACGGCGACGCCCTCTCCAGGGGAGAGCAGCCCGAATTTCACAGAGATAAATCTCTGTGACTAGAATATACCAAATACCAAAATACCAAATACAATAAAACTGTTTTTGAACCCGAACGCCTTCAGCATTTTCCCTTTGTTATTGCTCCATTAACCAAAAACAGACTTGTGCAACAAGTAAGCATAAAATGTAACGTAGGCACATAATGGCACCAAGACTTTACAATCAGTAAACAACCCGAAACAAAGACCAGTATACTGTACTTATTTTGAGAAACAGGGGACACATTCGTTGTAAAAACTGATACACTAAACGGAGAACAAAACCCACACGTACTTGTCATTCTTTACGACAGCGGTGCTCTGATGTATTTGTGCCCCAGCATCACGAAAGGGACATTAAGTCGCTGGCCTAGTTTCTCACAACAGGCCTGCATAGTCAAAAATCTCTTTTACAAAATGGAGTTATGGGTACGTTCGTGCTATGCGACACGTTATCTTTCATATCCATAAAGGACAATATGGTCTCTAAAAGTTCCAGACAGTGTTTTCAAATTAGTAGGTTGATGCATTTTCTTAGGATAGGCTACACTTTAGACTGTGATTTATCAAAACGGCCGACAGTCACCTTAACCCTTTCACCGCCAGTCATATTTCAGCCAAATATTTCCATTACATTTACGTGGGTACAGAAAAAAATCCATCTGCAGTATTGGGGATTCTTCTGTGACATATATAAAATTAGGTCTATCCTTACTTCCCAAAACTAAGACAATATGGTTTTTGGATAATAGACCCCAATTTGATGCCTTTTTGATAGGTATTATAATCACTATGGTGCTAAAATGTGACTTTGGCGGTGAAAGGGTTACAACTTTATGCCCATAGCTCTGCAACAACAAAGAATACAATGATGGTTTGTATATCATTGGAAAGAGAATTGTCTGAAGTTTGTAACTGTATCATTCTCTCAAAATGGTCATTTTGACACTTAATGCGATTTCTCAAATCGGCCGACAGTCACCTTAACAACTTTAAATGCCCATAACTCTGCAACAAAAAGGATTACAAGGATAATGTGTATGTCATTGGAAAGACAATTGCATGAATTCTGTACAATTTTCTCAAAATAGTCATTCTGACACTTAATTCCTGGTGCTGCGTCACATTTTATGCTTTCAATTTTCCAACCAAACAATCCACACCGTTCAGAAAACAAAACACAATGGCTCCCCCCCACCTGCGTGCGCATCTCGACCCTTCCAACGGAAGTGTCGCCATCTTAGTCAGATTTGTGTGTAAACAGCGCATCGATCTGGCATTTTTCAAACAAAGTTACTGACTAAGATGGCGGTCTCCCATAATATGGCACGCTCCTTGTGGCCGGATATGACGACACGTGGGTACCAGCCATACGGTTCCTATGCATACTTGGCGATGCCAATTTATTCCAGCCGGCAGCCTCGCTACTTAAAGGGCCAGACACACACGTACGATTCGTACGTGAATGCGATACGATTCTGACGATACGAGTCATGATGAAACGCGTGAAATCCATATACTATGTCTACTTGAATTGAAGCGATCGAAAGAAGCAGAATTATTTTTTTGTAGACGGAAGTATTTCACGTGGTCATGACTCGCATCGTCAAAATCGCATCGCATTCAGATACGAATCGTATGTGTGTGTGGCTGGCCTGTAGCGGTGTCTGAGGAAGTGGTACTCGTATGAATTGGTGTTGTCCTTAAAGTGGGCTTAGACCAGGATCAATATGTCTGATCCCAGGGGCTTGTAGTCATGAAGGCGTCTCAGACGGCCAACACGGGGAATAGTATGTAAGTTAGAATAAATAAACTCCCAAACCGATTGGCTGTTTAGCCTAATTGACACGCTGATCCCTGTTTTGACTGTCTAAGACGCGCCCATGACTACACGCCCAGTCGCTCACTCACTCAACGCGGATTGGTCTGCTTAGCGAGTGAGTTGTCGCTTTATTGATGGGATTATAGCGTCGGCGGTGATGATGACGGTGGTGGTGATTGCGTGTGTGTGTGTGTGTGTGTGTGTGTGGTGTGTGGTGTGTGTGTGTGTGTGTGTGTGTGTGTGTGTGTGTGTGTGTGTGTGTGTGTGTGTGTGTGTGTGTGTGTGTGTGTGTGTGTGTGTGTGTGTGTGTGTGAGAGAGAGAGAGAGAGAGAGAGAGAGAGAGAGAGAGAGAGAGAGAGAGAGAGAGAGAGAGAGAGAGAGAGAGAGAGAGAGAGAGAGAGAGAACTGAACTACATAGACACTCATTTCTTCCAAGCACAACCCATTTGTGGAATGACCTCCCAGATGACATTAAAGTAACTGACTCAATCAGCCAATTTAAACGATTTATTTCTCTGTCTGATGTTAGTGTGCCTTCTTACTACTACACTGGTTCCAGACAA
>CM065691.1:54775788-54780788 GCA_017654935.2 Phymorhynchus buccinoides
TCTTCTTCTTCTTCTTCTTCTTCTTCTTCTTCTTCTTCTTCTTCTTCTTCTTCTTCTTCTTCTTCTTCTTCTTCTCTCAACCCCACTCTCGCTCCCTCTTCTCAGTGTTTGTTCCTCCCCGCCAATGTTTCTGTCTGTCATAATGTGTCTTTGTCTGTCTGTCCTTATGTCTGTCTCTGTCTCTGTCTCTGTCTCTGTCTCTCTCTCTCTCTCTCTCTCTCTCTCTCTCTCTCTCTCTCTCTCTCTCTCTCTCTCTCTCTCTCTCTCTCTCTCTCTCTCTCTCTCTATCCCTCTATATCCCTATATCTTTATCCGTCTATCTGTCTGTCTCCCTTTCTCTGTCTCTTGATTGCCTTACCATTAAACCCCTGTTCGTTGTTCATTGCTCTCTCTGTCTCTTTCTCTGTTTCTGTCTCTGTTTTTGACTCTGCCTATGTCTCTATCGTTGTCTTCCTCCCTCTCCCTCTCTCTCTCTCCCCCTCTCCCTCTCTCTATCTCCCCCTGCCCCCCCCCCCCCTCTCTCTCTCTCCCTCTCTCTCTCTATCATTGGACCATGAGCGTATTTGCACCTGTGTGTTCGAACACACCACGAGAGACTCTGTATGCATGTTTTGGTATAGTTATAGGATATGCTGTATGTTTTTGTGTGTGTGCGAGTACGTGAACGAGCTCTTCGTTTGAGCTTGAATTTTTTTCGCATGTTCTTCAATTTACTGTGAACATGCCTGTTGTTATTTACTGTGAACATGCCTGTTGTTATTTTCTATTCTTGTTATGCATTTTTTACTTTCTTTTGTTTTCCTTTTCTTCTTATTTGGCTTTTCTTTTTCCCCTCGAGGGCATGGTGTAAAGAAGCTTGAGCTTATCCGTTTACCCTCATTAAACATTCGTATTCGTATTCGTATTCGTATTCTCTTCCTCCCTCCGACATGTTCGAGCGAGAGGTTATTTTTTGCTTTGTTTTTAGGGTTGAGAGGCGATCATCATCCATTTGATTCCGGAGGAAGAGAAGGCACATCCGGTATAAAGACCAAATGCCCCCGTCTCTATGTGTCACCCTCATTGTGCCCCCGTCCATTTATGTCCCCGTCGCTCCGTGTTTCCACGCCCGTTTGTGTGTCCCCGTCTCTGTGAGTTCCTGTCTCTATTGTCCCCTCGCATTGTGTGTGTGTATGTATGTGTGTGTGTGTGTGTGTGTGTGTGTGTGTGTGTGGTGTGTGTGTGTGTGTGTGTGTGTGTGTGTGTGTGTGTGTGTGTGTGTGTGTGTGTGTGTGTGTGTATATGTGTGTGTGTGTGTGTGTGTGTGTGTGTGTGTGTGTGTGTGTGTGTGTGTGTGTGTGTGTGTGTGTGTGTGTGTGTGTGTGTGTGTGTGAGCGTGTGCGTGCGTGCGTGTGTGCACAGTTGTCGGTGTGTGTGTCCGTGCAACCTAGTGTCTATGATTTACTGACTGTGAGATAAAGATCGACTCAACTCAACTCAACTCAAACAACTTTATTATCTCTTAGAGAGAAATTTAGTGTGGTGATGTCTGCGATTGACACAGTTAAAACAAGACACATTAATATAATATACATTAAAAACAAGATGTGCTTCTAAAACATAAATGACAATACCATTAAATCAAAACACACATGATGATAATTATCACTTGAAAGCAAAACAGCAGTGCTTAAAACAAAATGTTGCCAATATTATAAAAAATAAAATAAAACACTACATAAAATATTACCGTTTAAGATAAATCACTTTAATTATATAATTTTAAATGCACAACACACACAATGGACTTATTTATAACAAAACACGCATACTTTATATTTAAACAAAGTCATATATTATCATATTAACAAGTTAACATATCCACATAATTCATATTAAAAAAAAAAAAAAAAAAAAAAAAAAAAAAAAAAAATGGATACGTGAGCACCTACTCAAACATATCCACACACAAACCAGCATAAATTATAGCAAATCCACAAAGAACAAACACATACACCCATGCCTACTGAAAGACACACACACCTGCGCGCGCGCATTGACCGCGCACACATACACCCCCCCCCCCCCCCCACACACACACACACACACACACCGGTACACGCGCGGGAGCTAAGAGATTGTTGCTTGTTAAAATGTGTACCAATCTTAAAACGTATAGAAGCCTAATTAAGACAGATATTGCACTTATTTATTTAACAAAGAAATGGACACGGGTAAAAAAAACTGTTTCTACTTCTAAGAGTCTTGAATTTCGGAGTTCGGAAGCGCTTGCCGGAAGGCAAGAGCTCATAAAATTTGCTGAGGCCGTGGCTGCAGTCACTCGATATCATTCGTCCTTTGTCTTTCACTCGTCGTTCATACAACGCATTCATACTGCTCTGTTTCACTCCCACAATCTTACCGCAAACGTTCACTATTTTATTCAATACATTCTTATTCTTGACACTCAAACTACCGAACCAACACTCACAGGAAAACGTTAAACTGGACTCAATGAAGCACCTGTAAAAACCCTGTAGTACTGTTTTGTTGACATCAAGACTTCTTAGTTTCTGCAAACAGTAGATTCTAGAATTGCACTTCTTGTGTATTGCATCGACATTGGCATTAAAATTCAATTTATGATCAATAGTTGTTCCTAAATACTTGTACTCACTCACTCGCTCAACTTTCGTTCCGTTAATAAAAAGATCAGGCACAACTGAGGGCTTTCGTCTAAAATCAATCACCATTTCTTTCGTCTTTTGCACATTCAGATCTAGATAATTATTCTCACACCAGGTAACGAAAACATTCACACGGTCAAAATAGATTTGGTCAGAATTGGAAAGATCTTGGAGAGCAGAGTCATCGGAATATTTGATCAGAGGAGTGGTTTCAGTGCCAGTGCAGTCGTTTGTGTAGAGAGTAAAGAGAACAGGTGAGAGGACAGTGCCTTGGGGAGAGCCAGTAGAAATGTGTCTAACAGAAGAGAGGGCCTTTTCAAAACGGACAGACTGGGATCTATGGACAAGAAAACTGACGATCCATTTAACAAGTTTAGGTTCAACATCATAGGAAATAAGTTTTGTGGCCAATAGGTGGGGTTGGATAGTGTTAAATGCAGATGAGAAATCAATAAAAAGAATGCGTACAAAAGATCCAGGTTTTTCCAGATGTGTGTAAGTGTTGTGGAGGAGAGTGAGTGTTGCGTCGTCTGTACATCTGTTAGGCTTGTATGCGAACTGGTTTGGGTCAAGGTATCGTGTTGTCTGTGTTGTAACGCGTTTGAGGACGATTCTTTCAAAACATTTCATAGGAATTGAGGTCAGAGCAATGGGACGATAGTCGTTCAAAGAGGCAGGCTTGTTTTTCTTGGGCACAGGACATATCACAGACATTTTCCATAAATCTATGCATATGCGTGTGTTGTGTTTATGCATGCTTGCATACGCGCGCGTGTGTGTGTCACTGCGTGTCTGTGTGTGCGCGCGCGCGCGCGCGCGCGCGCGCGCGTGTGTGTGTGTGTGTGTGTGTGTGTGTGTGTGTGTGTGTGTGTGTGTGTGTGTGTGTGTCACTGCGTGTCTGTGTGTACATGTATTGCTGCTGGCTGTGTCATTCTTGAATACTATTTTTGTTGTCTGCGTATTGTTGATCACTTGGTTGTAAAGCGCGTTGGGCTCATTTGAGATAAAGCGTTACATAAATGTAATGTTATTATTATTATGTTAGTGTTTGGGTTAAGCACATGGTTGGCGTTAAAATAAACAAAGAGTCGGAGAGACATGCGACGGGGACACATGGAATACGGGGACACATAGAGACGGGGACACATGGAATACGGGGACACATAGAAACGGGGACACATGGAATACGGGGACACATAGAGACGGGGACACATGGGATACGGGGACACATAGAAACGGGGACACATGGAATACGGGGACACATAGAGACGGGGACACATGGAATACGGGGACACATAGAAACGGGGACACATGGAATACGGGGACACATAGAGACGGGGATACATGGAATACGGGGACACATAGAGACGGGGTCATACAGATATTGGAAAAGACAGAGACGGGGACATACGGAGACTGGGACATACAGAGACGGGGACATACATAGACTGGAAAAGACAGAGACGGGGACATACAGAGGTTGGAAAAGACAGAGACGGGGACATACAGAGATTGGAAAAGACAGAGACGGGGACATATAGAGACTGGAAAAGATAAGAGACGGGGACATATAGAGATTGGAAAAGATAGAGACGGGGACATACAGAGATTGGAAAGCACAGAGACGGGGACATACAGAGATTGGAAAAGTTAGAGACGGGGACATACAGAGACTGGAAAAGATAGAGACGGGGACATACAGAGACTGGAAAAGATAGACACGGGGACATATAGAGACTGGAAAAGATAGAGACGGGGACATACAGAGATTGGAAAACACAGAGACGGGGACATACAGAGACGGGAAAAGATAGAGACGGGGACATACAGAGACTGGAAAAGATAGAGACGGGGACATATAGAGATTGGAAAAGATAGAGACGGGGACATATAGAGATTGGAAAAGTTAGAGACGGGGACATACAGAGACTGGAAAAGATAGAGACGGGGACATACAGAGACTGGAACAGACAGAGACTGGGACATATAGATATTGGAAAAGATAGAGACGGGGACATATAGAGATTGGAAAAGATAGAGACGGGGACATACAGAGATTGGAAAAGATAGAGACGGGGACATATAGAGACTGGAAAAGATAGAGACGGGGACATATAGAGATTGGAAAAGATAGACGGGGACATATAGAGATTGGGAAAGATAGAGACGGGGACATACAGAGACTGGAACAGACAGAGACGGGGACATACAGAGACTGGAAAAGATAGAGACGGGGACATACAGAGACAGGAACAGACAGAGACTGGGACATATAGATATTGGAAAAGATAGAGACGGGGACATACAGAGATTTGAAAACACAGAGACGGGGAC
>CM065691.1:54793288-54794290 GCA_017654935.2 Phymorhynchus buccinoides
GAGAGAGAGAGAGAGAGAGAGAGAGNAGAGAGAGAGAGACAGAGACAGAGACAGAGACAGAGAGAGAGAGATGCAATGGACGACCTTTTCAGTTCACTTTGTTCAATGGAGATAAATAATATAAAGAAAGTAGTCTCTAATAAACATGACAGAGCGTTGGGAAAGTGGACATTGATTATAAACCGAACAATGTGCTCTTGTAGAGAGAGGAGGACCATAGGAACTGCGGAGGGTGAGGGAGAAATAGGAAATAGGGAAGTTATGCGTGGGTTGTTGCTGTTGTTGTTACCGTACCCTGGCTTAAAAGACTCCAGGGATCATCCCAACAACCGTAGCACTTGAACACTATGGTACAAATGCACCAGCTAGGGATGAGAACATTGCGTGCGACCGTTTTTGTTATTATTACCCCGCCACGTGGGCAGCCTCACTCCGGATGATTTCGGAGACTGATGGTGTTATGCTAGGAGCTTGTCATGGCTAAAGACACCCACCCGCGTGACACTATAATAGTAATTATTAATGCTTATATAGCGCATAATCTTGCTAAGCAACTCAATGCGCTTTTCTTTTCACTCACCATTCGTACAAACATTTATATGAAACTGGTTCACCATCCTCACCATACATCTCTATGAAAATGATGCCCACCTCCATTCAACCCCACCCTCACCCCACCCACCCTATGCAGAGCATAATAACATGTTGATGCAATGTAGCCTTGGTGTTCTAACGTAAAAAAATGGTACGTATAAAAAACAAGGTACTTGTGAAAAGGAGAAACTTCAACGTTTTCGTGCCCTAAGCACTTTAGTCATGAAGTTGGTGTTCTAGTCTATGTTAATTGGTCTGGCACAGTCTTGAAGGGACACATTCACGGATGCGCGTTTTTGCAAGAAACACGTCGAGACAGGCCAGAGACTCAGCCTTTTCGAGGATCGGAACACTCACTTTGCTCCTGTTTTCCTAGAAATCAAACCGTCAACACGGCTATTCCTTCTT
>CM065691.1:54794790-54809790 GCA_017654935.2 Phymorhynchus buccinoides
TTCCCTGAAGCAAATTCATCAATTGACAGCTATCTATTAATTCGGACATAATTATATGGCCTGAACGACTTAAATGATTTTTTTTAAATAAGCTTTTATACTCCTGTTCGTTTCTATCTCTGTTCCCTCATTCTCTGTGTCTCTGTCTCTGTCCCATGTCCATGTCTCTGTCTCTCTGTCTCTAGTGTGTCTGTCGTTTATCCTCTCTCTATTCCGGTCCTGTCCTGCCTTTGTCTCTCTGTATGTCTGTCATGTCTCTCTGGGTCCTGTCTCTCGTGTCCCTGTCTCTCTATCTCGCGTCGCTTGTTTCTGTTGCTGCTTCTGTCTTCCAGTCTCTCTCATCTCTGTCTCTCTCTCTGTCTCTTCTTCTCTGTCTTTCTCTCTCTCTCTCTCTCTCTCTCTCTCATCTTTCTCTCTCTCCCTCTCTCTCTCTCTGTCTTATCTCCTCTCTCTCTCTCACTCCTCAACCTCTCTACTCTTCTCCCTCTCTATCTCTCTCTCTGACTGTCTGTGTGTCTATATCGCTTGTCCTCTAGTATGTTATGCGAGTGTCTCCCTTTCTCTGTCTGTCTGTGTATGTCTGACTCTCTCTATCTCTCTCTCTGCGTCTCTCTCGCGCTCTCTCTCTCTCTCTCTCGCTCTCTCTCTCTCTCTCTCTCTCTCTCTCTCTCTCTCTCTCTCTAGCTCTCTCTCTCTCATCTCTCTCTCTCTCTCTCTCTCTCTCTCTCTTCTTTTCTCTTTCTCTCTCTTCTCTCTCTCTCTCTCTCTTTCTCTCAATCTCTCGCCCATTTTAACAGTGGAGAGAAAATAAAACAGGAAATGGAAAACATAAATCACATTGATCATGACCATTACTTGTGGAGTGTGATTGGTGGAGTGTGATTGGTAGGAGAGAGAGAGAGAGAGAGAGAGAGAGAGAGAGAGAGAGAGAGAGAGAGAGAGAGAGAGAGAGAGAGAGAGAGAGAGAGAGACAGAGAGAGACAGAGACAGAGAGACAGAGAGACAGAGAGAGAGACAGACATAGATAAAGAGATAGACAGACAGGCATATAGATACAGATAGACAGACATAGAGATAGTCCGTGAAAGAAAGCAAGAGAGAGAGAGAGAGACAGACTGACAGACTGACAGGCAGTCAGATCGATAGTCACAGTGAAATACATGGATACAGACACACATATGACTACTATCTATCGCTAGATGCAGCTATAGAGCTCTATATCTCTCTCTCACGTCTTCCTCTCTCAATGCTCTCTCTATCTCTGCTCTCATCCCCCTCTATCTCTCGCTCTCCCTTGACAGAGACATGCACAGAGGCGGATTGTTTTATTTCAGTTTCTCTCCATTCTATCGACTCTCTCCTATAATATGTTCGGGGTGTGATTTCCTCCGTGTTTATGGCCAGTGGCCTCCATCCATTTGTAATAACTACTCTTCCTCCTCTCTGTATCATCTGGTCGGTAGTGAAGATGATAGTGATTGTGTGTGTATTTTATGCCACTCTTTGCCTCTCTCCTTCTCTCCATGTCTCCCCCCCCTCCTTCTCTCGCCTATTCTCGTCCCTCTCTCTCTCCTCTCTCTCTCTCTCTCGTCCTCTCTCTTCCCTCTGTGCATGTCTCTTCTCTCTCCCTCTCTCTGTGCATTGTCTGTCTGTCTCTCTCTCCCTCTGTGCATGTCTCTGTCTCTCTCTCCCTCTGTGCATGTCTCTGTCTCTGTCTCCCTCTGTTCTGTCTCTGTCTCTCTCTCCCTCTTTGCATGTCTCTGTCTCTGTCTCCCTTTGTGCATGTCTCTTGTCTCTCTCTCCCTCTGTGCATGTCTCTGTCTCCTCTCTCTCACCTCTGTGCATGTCTCTGTCTACTGTCTCCCTCTGTGCTGTCTCTCTCTCTCTCTCTCTCTCTCTCGTCTCTCTTCTCTGTCGGTCTCTCTCTCTGTCTCCCCTTTGTGCATGTACTGCTGTCTCTCTCTCTCCCTGCACTGCTGAATCTTTCTCTGCTCCCTCTTTTGTGCATGTCTCTTCTCTCACAGTCTCCCTCTTGTTGCATGTTCCTCTGTCTCTCGTCTCCCTCTGTGCATGTCTCTCTCTCTCTCTCTCTCTCTTTTTCTTTCTATCTCTCTCTCTCTCTCTCCTCTCTCCCTCTGTGACATGTCTCTGTCTCTCTCTCCCTCTGTGCATGTCTCTGTCTCTCTCTCACTCTGTGCATGTCTCTGTCTCTCTCTCCCTCTGTGCATGTCTCTGTCTCTCTCTCACTCTGTGCATGTCTCTGTCTCTCTCTCACTCTGTGCATGTCTCTGTCTCTGTCTCCCTCTGTGCATGTCTCTGTCTCTCTCTCCCTCTATGCATGTCTCTGTCTCTCTCTCCCTCTGTGCATGTCTCTGTCTCTCTCTCCCTCTGTGCATGTCTCTGTCTCTGTCTCTCTGTTTTTATCATATTCTTCTTCTGTATTCTTCGTCCTTTAAAGTGCTATTCTATTATTCTGAAAAACTGTAATTTGTCTCAAAATTGTCCTTTTTTCCGTAATCAATTCAAGCCACCAATTCAAGTTCACCATTGCTCATTATTATTATCCATGTTTGCTTTTAATTCCCAATTTTTGATTATTTTTTCATTTATTTCATGTGCCAATTTTTGTTCCGTTTTCTTGACTTGATTGTTTTAATGTCAAATGTCTCTTTGCATGATGCATGGTGTGAGTGTGTGAGTGAGAGGGCCAGGTGCAAAGAAGCTATTGTAGCTTATCCTTTTTACCATCTTCAACATATAACATATCATGTTCGGATACGGTAGTCTAGTCTCTCCTATCATCTCTCTCTCTCACTCCATTTTCATATTGTGTGGGTGGTGCGCTTGTCTTCGTCGTGTCTGTTCTCATAAACCTCTGAAAAAACTTCCTAAACTCTGCAATGCTTATAATATGTTGGTTTGACAACTATTTGTAACCGCCCACCATTACATGAGCCAAACGTTTGTTCATTTTGTCATTCGGTGTCAGTGTTAAGCTGTTAAGGACGGTTTTTGTCTCTCTCAATCTGTCTCTCAATCTCTCTCTCAATATCTCCTCTCTCGATCTCTCGATCTCCCTCGCTCTCTCTGTGTCTCTCTCTCTCTCTCATCAGTCTCCTCTGCCTCTCTCAGTCTTCCTCTCTCTCTCTCTCTCTCTGTCTATTCTCAATGACCTCTGTCTCTCCTCCGCTGTCTGTCAATCTTTCTCTCTCTCTCTCTCTCTCTCTCTGTCTCTCTCTCTCTCTCTCTCTCTCTCTCTCTCTCTCATCTCTATCTCTCTCTCTCTCTCTCTCTCTTTCTCTCTCTCTCTCTCTCTCTTCTCTCTCTCTCCTCATCTCTCTCTCTCTCTGTCTCTCTCTCTCTCTCTCTCTCTCTCTCTCTCTCTCTCAATGTGTTTCTCTCCTCTCTCTCTCTCTCTTCTCTCTCGTCTCTCTCTCTCTCTCTCTCTCTCTCTCATCTCTCTCTCTCCTCTCTCCTCGCACTCTCTCTCTCTCTCTCCTCTCTCTCTCTCTGAAACTCTCTCTCTCTCTCTCTTCTCCTCTCTTCCTCTCTCTCTCTCTCTCTCTCTCTCTCTCATTTCCCAAAAATTTAAACTCTTGTGAACTTTGTCTATCTCTCTCTACAGACTCTGTAATGAATAAACATCGCCTACTCTCTCTTTCTCTCCTTGAATCTCTCTCTCTGTTTCATGTTTGTCTCAAGTAATTCTCTTCTCTGTCTCTCTTCTCTCTCTCTCTCTCTTCCTCTCTCATCTTTCTCTCTCTCCTCTCTCACACCCCCTCTCTCCTCTAAATATCTCATCTCTCACTCTCATTCATCTTCTCTCTCTCTCTCCCTCTCTCTCTCTCTCTCTCTCTCATCTCTGCTCTCTCTTCGTCTCTCTCTCTCTCCTCACTCTCTCTTCTCCTCTCTTCTCTCTCTTCCATCTCTCCTCTCTCTCTCTCTCTCCTCTCTCTCTCTCTCTCTCACATCTCACTTTCTCTCTCTCTCCTGGGTCCTCTCTCTATCTCTTTCTCTGTCTCTCTCTCTCTCGGTGGTCTCTCTAATCTGTGTGTTATACATACTTTCTCTCTCTCGTCTGTGCTTCTCTGCCGTTGCCTGCGTATCGTTGCGAGAGAGAGATCTCTCAGAGAGAGAGAGAGAATAGAGAGAGAGAAGAAACAAGGAGAGAGTGAGAAGAGAGAGAGAGAGTGTCTGTAAGATATCTTTCTCTCTGGTGAATTCCAATAACCTTTCATGTCTTCATCTTACAATGCTCTCTCGACATGGGGTCGTCTGTCATTTGTGTGTAACAAAACAAAAAGTAACATGGTCCTCTAGGCATACACACACAACCAAGCCACTTCTCAGAAAAAAAAAATTCTCATCTCTCTAGTGTTTCTCTCATGTCTAATCTCTCTCTGTCTACAGTCTAATCTATCTCTCACTCTCTCTCTCCTCTCTCTTTCACTCTCTCATAATCTCTCGTCTCACTCATAAGCACAGCTACTCTCTCTCTGCTTATATCAATGAGCTCTCCCTTCTCTTATGTGCATCAGCGATAACTTTGTCTACACCACAAACCATAACACACGGTTATCATCGACAATTCAATCTCTCTCTGAATTGCTTTGTCTATTACCAATCTAGTTCTCTGGACATAGCAATCTCATATGGCTTGACACCCCAAGTATCGTAATTCATGTTAATCAGCTGAAGAGAACAGATGAAATTCTCTTTCCACACAATTGGTTGAACCACACTATCTATTGGATATAGTGTCAGTCATAGAACCTACACTCTCTCAAGTTTACTCTGCGTATACATTCTCAACTCTCTTACTCTGGTCATAGCTGACATGTCTCTATTGTCCATGAGTCCCTTCAAATAAAGTATTTATCTGGCTCAAATTGCTATTAAACTGAAGGAACCAATTGTCTCTCTCGTCTCTCTCTCATCTCTCTGTCTGTTCGTCTGAAATACACATATTAGTCTTTCTCTTATCTCTGATCTAAATCTCTATCATCTCTCTCCTCTCTCTCTCATCCTCTCTCTCTGTGTCCGTTCTCTGTCTCTTTCTCTCTACCTCTCATCTCTCATCTCTCTCATCGTTGTCTTTCCCTCTCTCTCTGTTTCTTTATTCTCTCTCTCTCTCCTCCCTCTCTCCTCCCTCTCTATCTCTCTCTGTGGTTTTTTCTCTCTCTCTCTCTCTGTCTTTTTTTCTTTCTCCTCTCTCTCTCTCTCTCCATGTTCTCTCTCTCTCTCCTAGTTTTCTTCGTTTCTTTCCTCTCTCTCTGTCTCTCCTCTCTCTCTCTCTCTCTCTCTTCTAAGAAATTCTCTGTGTTTCTTTCTCTCTCTCTCTCTCTTTTTCTTTCTGTATCTCTTCTCTCGCTCATCTCTCTCTCTCTCAACTCTCTCTCTCTCTCTCTCAGTCTCTCCTTTCTCTCTCAGTCTCTCTTTGTCTCTCTCTCTTTCCAATTCTCTCTCTCTCTCTCTCTCTGTTTCTCTGTCTGTTTGTCTCTGTCTCTGTTTCTCTCTCTCGCTCTCTCCCTCTCACTCTCTCTCTCTCTCTCTTCTCTCTCTCTCTCTCTCCTCTCTCTCTCTCTCTCTCTCTCTCTCTCTCTCTCTCCTCTCTCTCTCTTCTCCTCTCTCTCTCTCTCTCTCTCTCTCTCTCTCTCTCTCTAGCTTTCTTTTCTCTCTCTCTCTCTCTCTTCTCTCTCTCTCTCTCTCTCCTCTCTTCTCTCTCTCTCTCTCTCTCTCTGGCTCTCTCTAACTCTCTCTCTCTCTCTCTCATCTCTCTCTTTCTCTCTCTCTCTTCTCTCTCTGTCCTTTCTCTCTCTCTCTCTCTCTGTTTCTTCTTTCTCTTTTTCTTTCTTTCTCTCTCTCTCGTATCTCTCTCGCATCTCTCTCTCTCTCTCTCTCTCTCTGTTACTCTCCACTCTCTCTCTCTCTCTGTTTTTCTCTCTCTCTCTCTCTCTCTCTATCTCTCCTCTCTCTCTCTCTCTCTCTCTCTCTCTCTTCTCCTCTCTCTCTCCTCTCTCTCTTTCTTTCGTCTCTCTCTCTCTCTCTCTCTCTCTCATCACTCTCTTCTCTCTCTCTCTCTCTCTCTCTCTCTCTCTCTCTCTCTCTCTCTCTCTCTCTCTCTCTCTCTCTCTATCTCTCTCTCTCTCTTGTGTCTCTTCTCTCTCTTTTCTTTATTTTGTTCTCTCTGCTCTCTCTCTCATCTCCTCTCTCTCTCTCTCTCCTCGCTCATCTTCTCAACTCTCTCTGTCTCTTTCTCTCTCTCTATCTCTCTCTGTTCTCTCTCTCTCTCTTCTCTCGTCTCTCTCTCCTCTCTGTCTCTCTTTTCGATCTTCTCTCTCTAGAGATTTCTTTTCTCTCTCTCTGTTTCTTTCTTCTCTCTCTCTCTCTCTCTCTCTCTCACTCTCTCTCTCTACTCTCTCTCTCCTACCTCTCTCTCTCTCTCTCTGTCCTTTCTTTCTCTTCTCTCTCTCTGTTTCTTTATACTGTTTCTCTTCTCTCTCTCTCTCTCTCTCTCTCTCATCCTCTCGACTCTCTCTCTCTCCTCTCTGTTTCTTTCTTCTCTCTCTGTGTGTTTCTGTCTTTCTTTCCCCCCACCCCCCTTCTATCTCCCCCATTGTGACTAGTTCGCAGCAGGGTGCACGGGGAAGATACAAAATGGAAGCTTTAATGTCGTGAACATGTTTCACCCTTCCCCCAGTACAACACAGTGACATACATGTCATATTATGACTGGCCTATCACTGTGTTGCCATGGGGAAAGAGTGAACAAATGTTCACGTGTACAGAGACCGACTGTGAAGGGGCGTTTGTATTAACATTAAGCAGGAAAGGAATAGAAGATCAAAGACAGTCGGTGGATATTTGCGGCGGAATTAGAGTATCTGACTTTACGCAGTTATGGGCTTTCATGGCGCAGTTCATTTCCAGGGACTCCATTCTGATTTCTGGCCCCAGTGTGCTCATACAAAGCCTGCTTGCATTTCTATTTTCATTTTACCTTCAAACGATACCAGATAAAACTGTCTTGTAATGATGGTTATTTGGCCCATAATGAGCCACGTGGAACATGCTTACTTCCGGTATTATTACTTGATCTTTCACTTTCTGGTTCATGCTGTCAGCCAGTGCAGATGCATGCCTCCCCCCCACCCCCTCTCTCTCTCTCTCTCTCTCTCTCTCTCTCTCTCTCTCTCTCTCTCTCTCTCTCTCTCTCTCTCTCTCTCTCTCTCTCTCTCTCTCTCTCTCTCTCTCTCTCTCTCTCTCTCTCTCTCTCTACTATGTCCGTGATAAAGGAAGGTACTCTGACATGTTTGAATGCCCGCGTGGTGTGAAACAGGGTTGTTTGCTAAGCCCACTTTTATTTTCATTTTTCATTAATGAGCTTGCAAGTGAAAGCGTCAAAAAAGGTAAACATGGAATTCAGCTAATTTCAGAAGCAATTGAACTATTTTTACTTTTGTTTGCAGATGATGTAATTCTTTTATCAGACACTGTTGTAGGTTTACAAAACCAATTAGATACATTGAAGTCTGAAGCTGATAAACTTGACCTTGTTGTAAATTTAGACAAAACCAATGTTATGGTATTTCGAAAAGGCGGACATTTGTCAGCACATGAAAAGTGGTACTATGGAAACAGCGAAGTAAGTGTATACAATTCATATACATATTTAGGTCTTTTTTTTACTACTAAATTGAGCACCCATAACACTTGGACAGAATCTTGTAAAAAAGCTATAAAAAAGGTACAATAGCAATGTTAAAATATTTAAGAAAACTTAGTTGTATTGATTTCACTATCTTCTGGAAATTGTTCGACTCGCAGATTGAACCAATTTTGACTTACAGTGCAGAGATTTGGGGATGAAATAACAATATTGAAATGGAAAAGGTTCATACATATGCAATCAAACGATTTATTTCAGTACCTCTACACTCCTCAAATAAAATGCTTTATGGTGAGTCTGGTCGCTACCCTTTATACATTAGAACATGGGTAAAGCGCATTACATACTGGTTGAGATTGCTTCAGCTCCCGCCTCAAAGACTGTGCAGGCAAGCTTATCATATGATGTTAAATCAACTTGAATTTGGTAAGCAAAAACTGGGCGTATTCGGTGAAAACATTATTGATTTATTATGGTTTCGGAGTGGTTTGGATGTGTCAGGGAGTTGGTTATGAACAACATTTTCTAAATGACTTCAAAGATAGAATCATTGCATCGTACAAATAAGATTGGTATGCATCATTGGAAGAGTCTGATAAATATCGTTGGTTTCTTTCAATTAAGAACTTTTTTTAAACAGAAAAATATGTAAAACTAAGTGATAACAAATTGTACAGATTCAGTCTTGCTAGATTTAGAGTAAGAGTCATAGGGTTAAACGCATCTAAAAGATAGTACTCCGCTGATACATCCACTCAGCTCCCTTGCCCTATGTGTGGTGCATCTAGTGAAGATGAAGAGCACTTTTTGTTTTAATGTAAGGCTTACGATACTATTCGTGATTAATGTTTTGTTTTTGTGAGATATAGGCATATTACAGGACCAAGGGATATAATCAGACTGCTGTCCCCTGATACTGAAAAAAACAATCATTTCACTTGCAAGATATATTGCCCTTGCATAGAAGCTCAGAAGAAAAAAGTCTCTGTTGACAGATAGGCTATTGCTTCATTTACCAACACTTAGTTGAATGGTCGCCATATGATTACTATGTCGATAATGTTTATTGAATACGCGTGCGTGCATGTGTGTGTGTGTGCGTGCGCGCGCCCGCGCGCGCACGCGCGTGTGTGTGTGTGTGCGATCGGGCGTTTGCGCACGCAGATATGAGCTTGCACGAGTGGGTGCATTTATGTGTGTGGAAATTTCAATTTGCACAGTTGTCTTGTTTGCATAAATAGATTCTTTGACTTGTTTATTATAATTGAATGACTGGCGGGTGCAGTCAATATGATGATCCCTTTTGTTTGTTATATTCTTATAATTATACTTTTTTCCCGCTTGCTTTGATTATTAGTTAATTTCAAATCACGTGTCCCCTTGCCATGAAGATTGTATTGTCAATGGCAATTACAACATTGTCAAGTGTCTCTCTCTTTACTCTGGACCTCGTTGACGGGATGGCCATAGCCCGACCTATATAAACATTTGCACGTGGAACTGCGAAGGATGGAGGAATAAAATAGACATTCCCGATGTTGTTTCTACATTGCTTTCTGTTGATATCTTTGCTTTAAATGAAACTTTTGTCTATGTTCATGCACTCTCTTACACTCCAACAATTCGGGGAATCATCAATAAATATAGTTTCACTTGGTGATTTGTTTTAGGACAATGAGTGTGGAATTACACTCAGCAGGCTTTGAAGTGTTTCTCGTAGAGATAAGCCGATGCATCAAGATCACACTGAAGCCTTCTTTCCTGTCCCATCTTCTGGGTCGAACAGTGGCGTTGCTCCCACGTCCCGCTCATTCTGAGTCACCGCAACTCGCATCCACACCCTGGTCTTCTTATGTCGCAGAATCCGAAATCAGGAGTCCAAGGGGAGAGAATATTTGTTAGGTCGTGAAAAGGCAACCGCCAGATGAGACACTGCGCTGCTGGTGAGTCACTTCGATGGAGTTCAGTGGGGCCTGTTCTGAGCTAACACATACGAGGGACACCTCTTACCTGGGTACCTGGGTACAGGGGCTTTTTCCTCTCACTTTGCACTAGGCCTTACGGTCTGAACGTGGAGTCTTTCGGATGAGACGATAAACTGAGGTCCCGTGTGCCCATGCACTTAGCACACGTTAATCCCAGTGGCAATGAAAAAGTTGTCATTTGGTCAAAATTTACCCCCCCCCCCCCTCCCTCCCCTTTCCTTCCTCACCAGTCATACAAACATTGCATGCATAAACAAACATGGGTGGCGCGCCTCTGGCTGCGACGCCCTCTCCGGGTGGGAGCAGCCCGAAATTCATAGAGACGCCTCTGTGACTATAAAGTACCGAATACCTAATACCTACTTAGCCTCCTACTGGCGGCAATAATGTCTTACACCCAAACAAACAAGAACGCAACAAGTCTAAATTGACGTTATTTTATTCACAAGAGACACAACAACAAAACAACTGGATATTTCGGCGAACATAGCTGCGGTCTGTTCCAGTTTGTCAACAATGTCTTAGTCGTGGAGCCTGCGTGAGTGAAACAAATGAAGCCTTAATGGGGCACCCTGACGGATGCATTTTTCGTTAGAAACACGTCGAGATCACCATGAAAACACCATTTACAGAGATCGCAACACTCACTTTGCTCTGGTTGCGTAGAAATAAAACCGTCAAATCGGCGATTCCCCCTTGGCGGAGGTGCTGAAAGTCAAATTATTTCACCCAAAGAAAAGGCGAGTGCCGTCTCTTTTCTAATGGCCGCCAAATCGTTTGCACGAAATTGTCGCAACACAAGCCTTTTTTTTTCTTCATTTTTAAAACGTTATACAATGTATCTAAAGGAGTTTCGCTCACAACAAAGGAAATAGCTCCATTTTTTTTGTTACTGCACTAAAACGCTTCAACCACAATGAGTGGCCTCCAGCCAGCCCATCCAAAATGGCTACTATATCCGGCATCTCCGCCAAGGAAGAATCGCCGTTTTGACGGTTTGATTTCTAGGAAACCAGAGCAAAGTGAGTGTTGCAATCTCTGTAAAGGGTGTTTTCCTGGTGATCTCGACGTGTTTCTTACAAAAACGCATCCGTCAAGGTGCCCCTTTAATTAGATGCAGAGGGAAACAAGCGCGGATTCGCAATCGTTTGTGGCACGCTTTTCTTTCTCTTTTACAATATGTGCGACAATTTTGGACCGACCAACAGACCGACAGACCGACAAAGTGAGTTATAGGTTTGTGGCTTGTGCCACAAACAAACAAGCGCGGATTCGCAATCGTTTGTGGCAGCGGTCTATTTTTACCACTCCAATCATTACATACACTGAGTCGCCTCCACTGGCTTTTCAATAATTTTAATATGTAAACCAGAATGTTATATCTGCACTATGTCGTAACTTTTTATATCTTTTGGAAAACATTTAAAACTATGTATCCTACTTATGCTCATCGAAAGAAGCACCGCACACTCGTCGTGTCTGTTGCAGTGTCTGTATTACGTATGATTATTATTTTGTACGCTTTAAAATGAAGATTCATGTGCTCTGTTCAGTATACAATTCTTTCCATACCTAAGGACAACTGAAATGTTATAAGTACTTTCTTCTCTGTTACAATATATGCGACAAATTTGGACCGACCGACAGACCGACAAAGTGAGTTATAGGTTTGTGGCTTGTGCCACAAACAAAAATCGACCGAGGAACGCTTCACGGGAAGTTGTTTCCAGCATCGGTTAACCCACGCTCTTCTTTTTTTTTATAATATAAAGGCATAATGACGTCAGTATGATTTCCATGCATCAAAAAAGAACCTAACTGCACGATGCAAAGGCAGTTCGCGGAGTCATGAATAGGGACATTCTAGCACGAGGGGGACCACTAGGTGCTTTGATGATTGTCTGCGGCACTTGATTGCTGCAGAGAACCGCACGCTTGATTTCATATGCGTTCACTAGGGGTTAATGCGATTTGCTCTGTGTCTCTCTCTGTGTCTCTCTGTCTGTCTCTCTCTGTGTCTCTCTGTCTGTCTCTCTCTGTCTGTTTCTGTTTCTGTCTCTCTCTGTCTCTCTCTGTCTCTATATGTCTCTCTCTCTCTCTCTCTCTCTCTCTCTCTCTCTCTCTCTCTCTCTCTCTCTCTCTCTCTCTCTCTCTCTCTCTCTCTCTCTCTCTCTCTCTCTCTCTCTCTGCCTGTATGTCTGTCTCTCTCTCTCTCTCTCTCTCTCTCTCTCTCTCTCTCTCTCTCTCTCTCTCTCTCTCTCTCTCCCCCTCTCACTGTCTGTCTGTCTGTCTGTCTGTCTCTCTGTCTCTCTCTCTCTCTCTCTCTCTCTCTCTCTCTCTCTCTCTCTCTCTCTCTTCTCTCCTCTCTCTGTCTGTCTGTCTGTCTGTCTCTCGTCTCTCTCTCTCTCTCTCTCTCTCTCTCTCTCTCTCTCTCTCTCTCTCTCTCTCTCTCTCTCTCTCTCTCTCTCTCTCTCTCTCTTTCTGTGATGAGCTCTCAGCAGGGTGCAAAGCGGGGGATCAAATTGGAGTGAAACCTGAATGCTTGTGAAGCAGTGTTATTATCGATCAAAGCGGGAGATGATTGTTTATGATGGGAATTAATCATTATCTGCTTTATGGTCTAGAATGCGTCCCTTGAATAGAACCAAGTCCTGGAGAATAGATCTATAACGAAAGAAAGAATGAAAGAATGAAAGGAAGAAAGAAACAATAAATAAGTTCGTTGGTTCGTTTGTACGTTCGTTGGTTCTTTGGTTCGTTCATTCATTCATTCTTCTTCTTCTTCTTCTTCTTCGTCTTATTCTTCTTCGTCTTCTTCTTCTTCTTCTTTTTTCTTCTTCTCTTCAGCGAGGGCCCACGGTCAGTATGTTTACCATTCTGACTCCTTTGAAAAAATAAAAAAGGCTGAAAAATTCCTAGCATAGACACACATAAATTAAAAAAACAATAAATAGATAAATAGACAGACATACAGACAGATACATAGATAGATAGATAGACAGATATAGATAGGTAGACAGATGGATGGATATATGGATAGATGGATAGATGGATATATAGATAAATAGATGGATAGATAGATACATAAATAGATGGATAGATAAATAGATAGATAGATAGATATAATTATAGTATGTATCAAAAATCTCAGTGATTGGCGGAGCTCCGTTCCCCTAATCTGAAGGACTAACAAGTTGGTGCAATGCAGAATAATTGGCTTTGATAACACGTTTTTGTGTCCAATGTCTTTATTTGTGAACGTCTTAAGCAAACTCTGTTATCGTTTATTTGTATAATTGTTCAGTGGTCTGAAAAACAGAAAACAGTAAAATGTGCTGATTTACTTCAGTGCCCATACAGAGACAGCTGTTTCGACCAAGTGAAGGTCTCCTCAGTCTGCATGATCGGCCTGCAATTTGACTGTCAAGTGGTTGTCAACTTGAGCAAGAAGACGCTCTACATTAGAATGGTGTCCTCTTTGCATCAAATTGAAAGCCCACAATAAAAGTCATTCAGCACTAAGTTAAAAATAGATAGATAAATAGATCGATATATATATATATATATATATATATACGTACGTACAAGAATTGAAGAAGAAAAAACAACCACCATTAAACTTTCCTCTTATATATATATAGTTTGCTTTAATAAAACTTTGTTTGTGTCCAATGTATAAGTTTGTGAACCTAAGAGAGAAACTCAATACACTTAATTTTAACTTTACGATTTGTTCTGTGTTCTGAAAAGAATAAAATAAAATAATGTGCTGATTTACTTTTTCTCCCAATGGGGGGGGGGGGGGGCAGATAGACAATGCCTATGCAAAGACAGCTTTGAGAAAGACTCTTCAGACTGCATATCGGCCTGCAAAGAATGTCCACAGTGAACATTCAAACTGAGCTAGAAGACTTTCTCCAAGAGAAAGGTTGTCCTCTTTGCACCAGATTGAAAGTCCACAATAAAAGCAAACCAGCACTTAATTCAAAAGAAGTGATACAAATCTTGTGTAAAGTAACAAAAATAATAATGTTCTAAAATTGCAATCCCTCGAAGAGAGTAGAAGAGATGGGATGCCATGTTGGTGGATCCAGTGAAGGATTCAATAGGGGAGGTCATAGAAATCGTAGTAAGCACCAACATACTCCCGGTGAGGAGGAATGTAGAGAGGTGTGCCTCTATAAGTACGCGAGAGAAATAGATAGAATGATATGCTTGTTGGTTGATTGATTGATTGATTGATTTATTGACTGATTGATAGGCATGCATAAAACACAGACAGAAAGACAGATAGTCAGACCACAAGCAGGCACATGCACGGACATAGAGGGAGAGATTGAAAGTATAAGGGAGGGAGGAGGAGAGAGAGAAACAGACAGACAGACAGACAGTCTGACTGAATGACTGACAGACAGACATAAAAACAAATAGATAGGCAGATAGTCAGACAGACAGACAGAAAGGGAGAAGATCCAACCATCACAATCCATCCAGCTTCCGTCGCTTTCAGATTCATTAGAGGCGATGGAACAGTCGTGCCGGTCCATTTTACGGCCATGGCTGGTCGGTCTTCCAGAGCAATCATGTGCCGCGGGGAAAATCGGAATTTTCCCGGGGAAATTTGAAATCTTACCTAGATAGGGGTGGTGGTGGTGGTGGTGGGGGGGGGGGGGGGGAGCATTCTATGGTATTTTCGACAGATGAAAGTTAGGTGTGCGCCTCCTCTCATTCTCTGTCTCTGTCTCTCTCTCTGTCTCTGTCTCTGTCTCTCTCTCTCTCTCTCTCTCTCTCTCTCTCTCTCTCTCTCTCTCTCTCTCTCTCTCTCTCTCTCTCTCTCTCTCTCTCTCTCTCGGATTCGATCTCAACAAGATGCGATTATGACGGGATTCACGTGAAATACTTCCGTAAAAAAAAAAAGTCTGCTATTCTCGCTCACCGTAATCAAGTAGGCTCACCCGATACATGAATTTCACGTGAATCATGACTCACACCGTCCAAATCGCATCGCATTGAAAGCAAATCGTATGTAGTATAGCAGGCCCATAACTGAGTGGAGGAGACCCCACGTGGCCATTTTCCATCACAATCCTGGCAGGTTTTCCGGTTGCAAAGAACCATTGTTGTGTTGTATTTAGGGTAGAACACATCAAAGGGCTTTTGTTCAAGCGCAGTGTTAAAGGTGTGGTCTCGTTTACAACTATGTATACACTGAAAAGAAAAAGATGATTACGACGACGAAAAAGAAGAAGAAGAAGAAGAAGAAGAAGAAGAAGAAGAAGAAGAAGAAGAAGAAGAAGAAGAAGAAGAAGAAGAAGAAGATGATGACAAAGAAGAAGAAGAAGAAGA
>CM065691.1:54814790-54817290 GCA_017654935.2 Phymorhynchus buccinoides
TCTCTCTCTCTCTCTCTCTCTCTCTCTCTCTCTCTCTCTCTCTCTCTCTCTCTCTCTCTCTCTCTCTCTCTCTCTCTCTCTCTCTCTCTCCTCTCATTGTCTGTCTGTCTACCTCTGTGTGTGTGTATGTGTGTGTGTGTGTGTGTGTGTGTGTGTGTGTGTGTGTGCGCGCGCGTGTGTGTGTGTGTGTGTGTGTGTGTTTTAAATATGCACATTTCTAAGCTGATGTCATGGATTTTAATGATAATTATTTGGATGGTATAATTGCGTTCCACACGTTTGATTAATGTTCTCTCAGTTATGTTGTATCTCTGACATGTTGTTGCACCTAACCTGAATTTGTCTGTTGGAGATATTAAAGTATACTTGAACTTGAACGCGAACTTGCAATACCGTAACGTTTATCACGGTCTTAATAACTAACAACTCAGCATACGATCTGAGCCAAATACAACACGGTCGTGACGATGTCTGTGAGTCGTGATTCACGTGAAATGCTTCTGTCTAAATGTAACTCTACTATTTTCGTTCACTATACTCATGCAGATTGCAAAACACGAATAAAATAAAATGCCCGTTACAAGCATAAAAACATTTGATCAGATTCGTGTACGGGGGACTAAAGATATTGTGAACATAACTAGTAGGATTTTATCGGATTTGTTTAGACAGTAGAATTTCACATTAATCATGCCTCACAAATGTCACAATCGTAGTGAATCGAATCGTATGCAGTGTGGCCGGCCCTTTAAAGAGATCGTTTCAAACATTATGAAAATAGATAGCTGAAATAATGGCTTAGCATCACTGTTAAAGTCCCTCGTACAGACCACATCAAACCCCAACTCACTCACTACCTTACACTGGCTTCCAGTCGAGGCAAGAATAAAGTATAACATTGCTTGCCTCTGTTTCAATGCTGTCCATTCATCTGGTCCTGCCTACCCTTCTGTTTCAATGCTCTCCATTCATCTGGTCCTGCCTACCTCTCTGATCTCGTTCACCTGTACTCACCCTCCAGGTCTCTCCGTTCCTCTTCTGACAAACTTAACCTTTCTATTCCTCGTACAAACACTAAGACATATGGTGAACGTTCATTTTCTTTCAGCGCCCCTTCTGTCTGGAACACCCTACCATATGAACTTCGTTCTGCTAAATCTGTCCAATCTTTCAAAACCGCTCTTAAAACTCACCTCTTCCGGCAATACCTCTGATTTTTTCCTTGTCCTGTTTCCTGCCTTAAACTATGTTCCCCACATTGCGTGTGGGTGTGAGCGCGCGTGTGTGTGGGTGTGCGGACGTGTGCGCGTGTGTGTGTGTGCGTGCGTGCGCGTGTTGTGGCTGTGTGCGTGTTTGCGATAGTTAATATTGTAGTACCTTATTTATATATTCATGATCTATTTATGTATTTAAATAATCGTGAAACGCCGTGAGCTCAAGAGAGAAGGGGTGCTCTATAAATGTTAGTTATTATTATTATTATTATTATTATTATTATTATTGTTATTATTATTATTATTATTATTATTATTATTATTATTATTATTACTATTGATGTGCTATTATCCTTCTACAAGATCTCTGAAACCATGGACATAACAAAACCCACCAGAACACTTGACACTGGCTGACCTTGTTTAAAATATATGATGAGACTAACAAGGCATCTTATAACGGGACGTTCCTGGTGTTGCACTACTTCCAGGATCGACACGCCATCTTTATAAGTACAAATGTCCCGTATGTGCCTGTTCCAGGTCGGAGGACGTTAAACGGATTTTCATCCAACAAGGCTTCAGTGTCTCAAAAACAATAGTTTAATAAATCGTCTACTCCAAGGAAAAATCAGCCTCGACATCATAAGCTACATTATTATTAAAGACCCCCCCTCCACCCCCCCCCCCCCCCCCCCCCCCCCCCCCCCCCCCCCCCCTCCCCCCCCCCCCCCCCTCACGTCACGTGTCACATTCCCTCTTATGCTAAGAAGATTTCTTAAGATTTCGTACCAGCTATAAGAGGGAAAACACGTGAAAACCGTGATTTTGACAAGTGACGTGGCGGGTCTTTAAAATATATTAGGTAAGTACTGGTTGTTTTAGAGCTTGAATGTGTTTGAGTAGGCATGGTTGCAAATAGTACAGTATACATTTTCGTGACGAAACAATGAATTAATAATAAGATATGAAAGATAACAGTGGGAATGAAAGACGTAACGGATCACAGTTGACGACTGACAGAAGGACACAGAACTACGTAGGGGAAGAAGGAATTAACCCCCTGACTGCCCAAGAAAATGACAGGAAAAAACCGTTGGGCAAATCATACCACGAAAGAGACAACTCATAGAGCCAATCTGGCAAAATGGTCTGGGGACATTACTCTCTTGACTGTGTTAGAAAAAAAGCCAGCATGTCAGGGTTATTCTTCTTCCTCTGATGATGTCATCAGTGATGTCAGTACGTAATACGTTGGTTGGTGCAGCCAAAGGGGGTACGAGTAT
>CM065691.1:54824790-54849790 GCA_017654935.2 Phymorhynchus buccinoides
GATATTATTTTGTTGTGTCTCAGATTGTGACTAAAATAACGTCACTTCACACTACTTGTTTGCTTGTTGTATGACTGTTCCAGTGACGTTGCAGTCTGTTTCGGTAGGCTACAGCATTGAAGCCGCCTCACACTATCCAACCAAGTTGGATGAAAGTGGCTGCGACCTTTCTTTTGACAGAGTGGGTAGAAGAAATCACAAAATGCAAGTTTTGCTCGGACGAAACGCTTCCAACCAGGTCGGTAGGAAGGAGTAGGCGACGGCACCATTTACTTCCAACTCACTCAAGCCGTTGCGGGAGTACCGCCAATGCTTGCTGATAGCAAAGGCGGCACACGATGGTATCGAAACCGAGAAGATTGGAAGTTTTGACAAACTCTCATAATTATCATAGCCACCCCCCTAACCCCCACCAATCCCACCCGCGGCGAGCTGTCTGCATCCTATTTTGACAAACGTTCGCAAACTAAATCTCAATGTGTATTGTTTCAGGATTGTGTGCATGGTCAATGGTGCTTTTTTGTGTGCAATGCCCTTTTTAGAAAAACAAAAAAACAAACACTCTCCTTCTTCTTAATTTGTATGGATTTCTGTGTGTGTAAGTTCGTCCGTTTGTCTAATATTTGTTATGTCTGACTAACAAAACAGTCATGTTTAGTCATATTGCCAAATTCTGTTTATGGTATAAAAAAAACCTATCCTAACCTCAATGTGCTCAAAGCTAATGACATGTTAATAGACTTCATAAAAAGACCCCCCCCCCCCCCCCCCCCCCCCCCCCCTGTGTGCCAAAGGTAGTGATCGATGGTGAAACAGTGGACAGAGTATGAGCGCAAATACCTAGGTTCCATCTTGGACGACTAACTGACTTTTGACAAGAACGCACATGCTATGCAAAAGAAATGTCAGTCAAAGTTGTTTATGTTGCATAGACTGAGAAGTATCGGTATTAATTCCAAACAGATTACATACGTACTACCGTAGCTGCATTGAGTCTGTGCTTACTGTTTCTTTTACAAGTTGGTTTGGAAGTCTATGCTTGAAGAACAAGCGAATGTTGGATGATGTGGTGAATGTGTGCAGTAAAGTTGTTGGAAAGAGAGAGACTGGTTTAAATGAGCTGTATGAAAGACGAACCAAGCGAAAAGCCAGGAAGATTGCGAATGACACCTCCCATGTTTTGTACAGTCACTATGAACTCTTAGCTTCGGGACGCCGCTACAAGACTTTCGAAGTTAACTCCAGGGCACATAAAAAAAAATAATCCCCAAATCCATCCACCTCCTAAACTCATGATCCATTTGAATGTCTGCTCGTGTTGAAAGATTCTACCTTAATCCGTATGTTGTGTATCCATGTGACCTGTGTAATCCCAAATAGGCCTTATGTAGTTTATACTCATGCATGCCAAATAATGTCAATGTCTTTATGCATTGTATTCATTTTGATAACTCATTCATATTTTGTTACTCATTTGACTTGTCATCCAAAAATGTGCTTATGTCTATGTATGCTGAATGTCAATGTTTCTGTTATACGGCACCTAGGGGACGACATTTCTCCTTGAGATATACTTAAGTGATTTTGAATTTGAATTTAAATTGGAAAACGATTGCGCACGTACAACAACGGAGAGAAAGAAAGCAGACTTGGGAGAATCGAAAATTGCAGAAGGAAAGTTCAAGGTGGAAACCCAAGTTGAATAATAAGGAGTACAACAACAACAACAGCAACAACAACAACAACAACAACAACAACAACAACAACAACAACAACAACAAGAAAACCCACCGATGTTGACGTGACGCATGACATAGCCTAATTACAGTACAATCGAAATTGGACAAAGGGGGAAAACTCTCTTTCTAATTAACTCCCCTCCACCAACTTTGATTACGATACCAAATCATCTAGCAATGGGTGGATCAGAGCCAAAGTGAGACAAACAAAGCATCAAAAAAAACCGATGTGCCAAGTTCGCCTACAAGTACATAGCCTAATTACAGTACAATCGAAACTTGAGACAAAGGGGGAAAACTCTCTTTCTAATTAACTCCCCTCCACCAACTTTGATTACGATACCAAATCATCTAGCAATGGGTGGATCAGAGCCAAAGTGAGACAAACAAAGCATCATTCTCAAAAAACAGAATGTGCCAAGTTCGCCTACAAGTACAATCGGCTTAACCAACAAAAAACATCACCAGTCGCTGTCTCTGTCTGTGGGTGCTCGACACTTGAAGTAAACAAACACAAAATCCAAGGTGAAACCACATCAGCGTTATTCCAGGTCAGGCCTCCAGATCTCCCATTTCCAGAGGCAGTTGGCCGTTGGGTTTTTCTTTGTCTGGAACCCCGTACATTGGACAGGATTCCGTAATGCAAAGGGTTCCTCTTCTCCTTTCTTTTCCTTTTTTTTGTTGTGTGTGTATTTTTTTGTATTTTATTTTTAGGTAGGCTGTGGCTGACTAAGATGAACATGTCCAAGAGCCTTCATTGTTGTTTGATGCAAAAATGTCTGGGTTTCTGTGTGACCTAGTGTTTGGTGTACTGACACATTCATACTGTATGAAGCTGGTGTATGTGTGGGAAAGAGCGAGAGAGTGTGTGTGTATGTGTGTGTGAGTGTGTGTATGTGTGCGCGTGCGCGTGCATGTATATGTGAGTGTGTGCGCGTGCGCTTGCATATGTGTGTATATGTGTGTGTGTGTGTGTGTGTGTGTGTGTGTGTGTGTGTGTGTGTGTGTGTGTGTGCTTGTGTGTGTGTGTGTGTGTGTGTGTGTGTGTGTGTGTGTGTGTGTGTGTGTGTGTGTGTGTGTGTGTGTGTGTGTGTGTGTGTGTGTGTGTGTGTGTGTGTGTGTGTGTGTGTGTGTGTGTGTGTGTGTGTGTGTGTGTGTGTGTGTGTGTGTGTGTGTTTGTATTTGAATTGATTCATGCATTGCAATGCCTTTTTCCTGTTTTTGTAACCGCCCGCCATGTGTGTGTCTGCGTGTATGCTTGCTTATAAGTATTTGGTAGTTTGGGTGTGTGGCATATTCTAGTCACAGAGACTTATCTCTGTGAATTTCGGGCTGCTCTCCCCCGGAGAGCGCGTGCGCGTTGCCGCAAGCGCAGCGCGTATCGTAGGCTATGTGTATGCGTGCGTGCGTGCGTGTGTATGCGTGCGTGCGTGCGTGTGTATGCGTGCGTGCGTGCGTGTGTCTGTGTGTCTGTCTGTCTGTCTCTGTGTCCGTAAGTTCGTTTTGCGTGTATTTAAGAAACCCTATTCACATAGAATCAGACAAACGGACAGACAGAAAGACAAAAGGATACAAACAATACCGACATCGAGTTGAGAGTATCAACAGTAAACCAAAAAAAGAGAACACCTTTGTATCTCAATTTGTTTTTATTATGGTTATAATACGCATATAAAGTGTACAAAGCCAAACATTATGCTGAATATTATGGAGGTTACCATCTTGCGTTAGGGGCTCAACGGAGGTGCATTACGCACGTTGAAAGTAGGTGTCTTAAAGGACAAGACAACGCGAGTTCAGATTGTTACGTTGAAACTAAGCTACAAAAAACCCCATGGTGGCTTTGTTGTTATTGTTAGGATTCTCCCCTTTAGGGAGAATACTATCAAAGACTGTACAGGGGAAGATAAACATCCGGTCTCTTTTCCCTATATGAGTAGTGAGGACAGACACACTGGTTATGTCCCTTTGAAACGTGACACATTTTACACATCGATAGGCCAGTTGAATTATCCGTTCAAGTTCCAGTCCGAGTTTTTGGATAGCCTCCACTGTGAATAGTGTACACGTCCGCGCTAACGATAACTCTATCAGCCCGGTTCACCGAGCTTTCAAGTAATCCATCTTACCCTTTTAGATTATCTTTGATACTATTGCATTTGTAAAAATTCTTCTTTTTCTTTTCTTTTTCTTTTTCTTCCTCTTTTTTCGTCTGATTTGGCTGAAATTTTCCGAAGAGTTGCAGGACCTTATGGGGACGTGCAATTTGACATATTAAATAATTTCGCCGATTTTGGGGCAAAATATGTCCGAACAACCGCGAAATCGGCAAACTTTCAATCTTGAATATCACAAAAACGGCTGAACGGATTTCGCTCATATTTACAGAATTGACTCAAAAGTAGATTTGTAACACTTCCGTTACAACACCGAACCGGAAGTACGAATCGGAAGTGCCCCAGCTATGGTCAGGCAGCTATTATTTGGATCACGGAATAGCCAAAACCGGAAGAGACGTCACAACATTAACTATTGAATTTTATAGCCCTTACTCTGGCTCAGGTTGGAAAGGAGTTTGTTGACGATATGTTAAATAGTTTGGAAGTTATTCAAATTTATGTAAATTTGGTTGTCACTTTCACTAATTCCCATTTATGGAAAAGAAAAAAAAATTCATCCGATTTCGCTGACATTCGCAGGCAAATGGCAGGACACTATTGTAATGCTAGATTGCCAATACTAAACCGATAGGCCATAATTTGGCCGAAATATGGCGACAAATGGCAAATTTTGGCAAAACTTTAATCTTCAACAACTTGAAAACAGCTGCACGGAATTATTTCATTTTTTCAGTGTTTACTAAGCAGTAACATTGCAATACGTTCGTTATAAATTCGAACCGGTAGTGCCAACCGGAAGTGCTGACAAAAATTGCCAAATATGGCAACATGTTAATATTGAATAACTTGCAAATGATTGTTTAGGGGGAGAATCCTATCATGTTTGCTCTCAAAGGCAAACATAAGCCCTCTAGTTCTTCTTCTTCTTCTTCTTCTTCTTATTATTATTATTATTATTATTATTATTATTATTATTATTCGATATTCGACATAAGCTTTGTTTTTCTTTTTTTATGAGGATTTAGGAAGATATAACGATTCCAATCAGAAGCTTATACGGACGGATTTGGGTTCATAATGGCATACTGGCATCAAGTAAAATTCCACACACTATCCGTTGGCTTTAAAAAGAACAACCACACCACCATTTGGACAGATAAACGCCCGTGTAAATGGTTCAAAGTGAATCTCCGTGCGCGCACATTATCGCTTTCTTTCAAAAGTGTTCGTTTTATCGTCTCCCGAAGTGGGTAGTTTTAAGATCGTTGAAAGCAACGTGATACTGCTGTTTATTTATCCCCTCTACGTTGCATTTGCAGTGGGTAGGACGATTGTGTAGGGCCCTGCCTACATTCGTCTACACTGTTAAGCACACTTTTTTTTTCCAAAACAAGGTAATGCAAAATATGTCTCCGAGTGATAGGCACACACTGTTTGTTTGGGGTAAATCAATACAAATTTAGAAACATTAACTAAAAATTTCCAGAATTAGAAATCAGAAACAAAACTTGCTATATGGAAATAGGTCAAGCAATACCTGAATAAAATTTTAAAAAAATGTTTATTTTTTATTTTTTAGCCTGTTTGTTTACTGACCTACGTTGCTGATTTCACTTTGGTTACATGCAAATAACGTTAAGGGTAACGCCCACACCATTGTATGATAGAGTACCTTAATATATGTAAATAAAGGTGTTCTACTGTATGGGGTTGCTTAACTTTTTGGGCTCCGTTTTACGTTGTCCGCGTGTCCGACTCCAGAAAGTGAAGCAAACGAACAAAACCTACTACCTACTAACAAGACACCACGCTTTCATGGAAGAGAGAGAGAGAGAGAGAGAGAGAGAGAGAGAGAGAGAGAGAGAGAGAGAGAGAGAGAGAGAGAGAGAGAGAGAGAGAGAGAGAGAGAGAGAGACAGACAGACAGACAGACAGACAGACAGACAGACAGACAGACAGACAGACAGACAGACAGACAGACAGACAGACAGACAGACAGAGACAGACAGACAGACAGACAGACAGACAGACAGACAGACAGACAGACAGACAGACAGACAGACAGACAGACAGAGACAGAGAGAGAGAGAGAGAGAGAGAGAGAGAGAGAGAGAGAGAGAGAGAGAGAGAATGAATGAATGAATGAATAAGTTTTCTTTATTGAGGATAATAGATTAAGCAGCATTGCTTTTTTTCATCCAGTACTCATGCAAAAAAAAAAAAGATAGATAGATAGATAGATAGATAGATAGATAGATAGATAGATAGATAGATAGATAGATAGATAGATAGATAGATAGATGCAGAGGCAGACAAAAGACAAAGAGGAAAACAACAGACATAAATAAACATACACACCAAACTGATATGTATACTGTAAGCATAATTGTCCCTTCTATTCCCTGTCTGAGCGCTGTCGCTACACTCCATACGATTCGACCCAGGTGCGATGCGATTTGACATTCGTGAGGCATGATTCTCGTGAAATTCAACTGTTTCAAAAATGAAACTGGTGATAATTTTGCTAGATCTGTCTCACTACATTTTCCACGAATCTGATGAAATATCTGTATTTTTGGTATCGGACATTGTACATGTATTTGATTCGGGTACTGGGGTCCGCGTGAGTATAGTGAACGAAGGTAGTAACATTATTATTTATTTTTTTAGACGGAACTATTTCACGGGAATCACGACTCGCATCGTCACCTTTTTCCCCCTTTTTTTCTTTTTTTTCTTCTCCTTAAAAGTGCTATTATTCTGAAAAATGGTCATTTGTCTCAGAATTGTTCCTTTTTTCCCATAATCAATTTAAGCCACCAATTCAAGTTCACCATTGCTCATTATTATCCATGTTTGCTTTTAATTCCCATTTTGATTCTCCGTCAATTATTTCATGTGCCAATTTTTGTTTCCTTTTTCTTGACTCGATTGTTTTGATGTCAATAATTGTTTCTGTGCCTGATGCATGGTGTGAGTGTGTGAGTGAGAGGGCCAGGTGCAAAGAAGCTATTGTAGCTTATCCTTTTTACCCTCAATAAAACATTCGCATTCGTACCAGCCGCCGTGGTGTAGTGGTTAGCGTCGCGGACTACTGGCTGGGAGGTCTTGGGTTCAAGTCCCATCAGAGGCGAGGGTTTTTTCGGTCCTGGACTAACTCCTACCCAGAGTGAGTGACTATGGGCTCAATGGGAAGACTGAAACCACACAGTCGAGTTTCATCCGCTTAACGGATGCGATTCTGAGAGTGTTGCTCTAATTACAAGACCAACACTGCAGGTGTCTGTAGTTCTCAGGCCTTGTTAGCGCCGGGATATCATTATGAAAGGAAGCGTAGAATACAGCCCTGCCATGCAGTCTCAGACCGATACGGAACTCCATAGCATCATCATCATAGTTATCATCGGCTTAATTTTCCATCAATCATAAAATTAAAAAATGTCTCAAATTCTGTGGCTTTGCATGCCCTGCTCTCATGGTGACCTCAGTTTCGGTTTCCGATCCAGTCTATACCTTGGTGCGTTCGGGTCAAAGTCATGGGGATCAGTGTGTTCTGGGGAGCTGTCGGTGGACGGTCGTGGTGGCGCCCTCGGAGGAGGACCTCACTCACGCTGGTTCCGCGACTAAGATAATAGTGTCGTCAGTAGGGGGCTTAGTAGGTGGTGTCCTGAACAGGCTCCACTGAACTCCACCGAAGTGACTCAGCAGAAGTGCAGTGTCTCCTCGGTTGGTTGCCACCTGACGGCCTGACATAGATTCGCTCCCCTTGGACTGCTGGTCTCGGATTCTGCGACTTGAACAAACCGGGGTGTAGCTGCGAATTGGGATTCGGAACGAGCGGCGTGGGAGCAACGCCACTGTACGGCCCAGGATGGGACAGCAAAAAAACAAAACAAACAAAAAAACACCCATTCGCATTCGTAAACATTCGTATTCGTATACCATCGCATCGCCTTGACAGCGAATCGTACGTAGTGTGGCAGGCGCTATATAGACATCGTGGGTACACTTCGGAAGTTGAATGATGGAATGTGCCATCGCTATCCTTAATACATTCCAGCTTTTACTCGACAAAAATGGATAATACTTTTTTTAGCACATAACCTAAAATCCTCGATTTTTTTGGATTTTTTTTTTTTTTTTTTGGGGGGGGCAAGTCTGGCATATGCAGCTCAAATGTCTTCCTATGATGCTCGTTACCGTTAACTTTGTTGTTTCCAGCGAGACAAAATAGTATTGCAGACGTAAGTGCCTCTTTAATGATCTGCGATGCTCGCTTTGATCTATATAATTAGCGTAAGCACACATTTTAGCTTGTTTGTTTCATTTGTCATCCCTAAGAATTAATATGATGCATCTTGCGTCTAGACACCATTTTCTTGATATCATTTTGTGGGTTACCCATTTTTTGTCATGTGTGTTTGCGATGTCTTTTTCATTCTATGTGTCGCTTGAGTATATGTGTTTCTATTTATGCGTGTCTGTGTGATTTTCTGTTTGTGTCTTTGTGTCTTTGTGGTTTTACCTGTCTGTTGTTGTTTGTTGTTGTTGTTGTTGTTGTTGTTGTTGTTGTTGTTGTTGTTGTTGTTGTTGTTGTTGTTGTTGTTGTTGTTCTTCTTCTTCTTCTTCTTCTTCTTCTTCTTCTTCTTCTTCTTCTTCTTTTTTTCTTCTTCTTTGTTCTTCTTGTTCTTCTTGTTCTTCTTGTTCTTGTTCTTCTTTTTCTTCTTCTTTGTTCTTCGTGTTCTTCTTCTTCTTCTTCTCCTTCTGCTTCTTCTTCTTCTTCTTATTCTTCTTCTTCTTCTTCTTCTCCTTCTGCTTCTTCTTCTTCTTCTTCTTCTTCTTCTTCTTCTCCTTCTGCTTCTTCTTCTTCGTCTTCTGCTTCTTCGTTCGTCTTCTGCTTCTTCGTTCGTCTTCTGCTTCTTCGTTCGTCTTCTTCTTCCTTTTCTTCTTCTTCTCCTTCTCCTCCTTCTTCCTTGTTGTTGTTGTTGTTGTTGTTGTTGTTGTTGTTGTTGTTCGTTTTCTTCTTCTTCTTCTTTTTCTTCTTCTTCTTCTTCTTTTTCTTCTTCTTTGTTCTTCTACTTGAAGTTCTTGTTCTTGTTCTTGTTCTTGTTCTTGTTCTTCTTCTTCTTACTTCTTCAGTTTTCTTCTTTTCTTTTTTTTTTCTCCTCCTCCTCCTCCTCCTCTTCTTCTTCTTCTTCGTTCTTCTTCTTCTTCTTCTTCTTCTTCTTCTTCTTCTTCTTCTTCTCTCTTTTTCCTTGTGTTGTTGTTGTTGTTGTTGTTCTTCTTCTTCTTGTTGTTGTTGTTGTTCTTGTTCTTCTTCTTGTTCTTCTTCTTCTTTTCTTCTTCCTCCTCCTCCTCCTCCTCCTCCTCTTCCAACTCCTCCTCCTTGTCCTCCTCCTCCTTCTTCTTCTTCGTCGTCCTCATCTCCTCATCTTCTCCTCTTCGTCGTTGTCTTCTTTTGTTGATGTTGTTGTTCATCATCATCATCATCCTCATCCTCTTCTTCTTCGTATCATCATTCTTCTTCCTCCTTCCTCCTCCTCCTTTTTCTTCTTTTCTTTGTTGTTGTTGTTGTTCTTGTTGTTTTGTTGTTTATTTTTGTTCTTGTTGTTCTTGTTGTCCTCTTGTCCTTCTTCCTCCTTCTTCTTCTTTTCTTCTCTCCTCTCCTCCTCCTCCTCTTCCAACTCCTCCGTTCTCCTCCTTCTTCTTCTTCTCGTTCGTTCTTTTTTTTATGATCATTCTTCATTCATTCTTCTTCTTCTTCTTCTTCTTCTTCTTGTTGTTGTTCTTCTTTTTCTTTTATTTTTATCCTTCTCCTCTTCTTCTTCTTCTTCTTCGTTCTTCTTCTTCTTCTTCTTCTTCTTCTTCTTCTTCTTCTTCTTCTTCTTCTTCTTCTTCTTCTTCTTCTTCTCTTCTTCTTCTTCTTTGTTCTTCTACTTGTTCTTTCTATCCCTGTGTTAACAAACAGACAAAGTAGCAAGGAACAGAGAGTGGGAAAGAATGGAAGTATGAAAACAAAACAAAACACAATTAATGAACAAAACAAAAAAACAAAAACGACACAACAAATAATCAAATAAATAAAATAGCGAAGACAGGTGAAGACACGAATGATAATAAATTTGAATAAGAAAAAGAAAAAAAAATATTTTTGTTTTAAAGGCGAACTCAATGATAGTTGAATACAAACCTTATGCATTCTTGAGAGGGAGAGAGAGAGAGAGAGAGAGAGAGAGAGAGAGAGAGAGAGAGAGAGAGAGAGAGAGAGAGAGAGAGAGAGAGAGAGAGAGAGAGAGAGAGAGAGAGAGAGAGAGAAATAAAAGCAGAGGGACAGACACAGGACAGAGACAGAGAGAGAGAGAGAGAGAGAGAGAGAGAGAGAGAGAGAGAGAGAGAGAGAGAGAGAGAGAGAGAGAGAGAGAGAGAGAGAGACAGAGACAGAGACAGGGGACAAAAAAAAGACCCCCCACCCCCAGCTGAAGCCATAAATAACGGCTAGACTCGCTGTTAAGAAAATGTGAAAGTGTGTGCGTAAACCAACACCCATCCTGTAATGGTGGTACGCACCATTACCAACGAACTGCTTCGACACTTTTTGTCTTTGTGAGTTCTTTCTTTTCTTTCTCTTCTTCTTTCGTTTCTTTTCTTTATTTTATTTCTTTATTTCGTGGGGTGTTTTTTTCGTTTTATGTTCTACTGTTTACGCTCCACCCGATTTCCCTAACGAAATCTTATGCTGTAGACTATTTCAAGTTTGTTGTTTTATTTTTACTTTGTGTTTTCTGGTGGGTTTTTTTAAAGAGCAGTGTAGGTTATACCATGTTCCAGTAGAATTCCTGTTAACGTGTTTTTTTTATATAGTCTGACTGTCTGTTTCTCTGTCTCCCTGCATCTGTCCTTTCTTTCTCTCTCTCTATGTATTTGTCTCTGTCTGTATGTGCGTGTATGCGCGCGTGTATGCGTATGCGCGCGTAAGTGTTATAATGTTTTGTGGGTGGGGTTTTGTAACAACTGTCTGTGAACCGTAGTATGATTTGCTTTGCTGTCTCTGTGTACAATGTCGCATGTATATCAAGGACAAGGTGGAAGAGTAGGCTCTTCCCAGAAATTTCTATCCTTGCTAAATAGAGTTTTCAGGTTCTGTTTCAGTCTCTCTGCCTGTCTATGTCTATGTCTCTGTCTCTGTACGTAGCTAATCGCGAATGCAAACTGTTACTATACTCTATTCACGATGGCGACGCTCCTGTCTCTCTCTCTCTCTCTCTCTCTCTCTCTCTCTCTCTCTCTCTCTGTCTCTCTCTCTCTCTCTCTCTCTCTCTCTCTCTCTCTCTCTCTCTCTCTCTCTCTCTCTCTCTCTCTCTCTCTCTCTCTCTCTCTCTCTCTCTCTCTTCTCTCCTTCTCTCTCTCTCTCTCTCTCTCTCTCTCTCTCTCTCTCTCTCTCTCTCTCTCTCTCTCCGTCCCTCTCTCTCTCTCTCTCTCTCTCCTTTGTCTCTGTATCTCTCTCTCTCTCTCTCTCTCTCTCTCTCTCTCTCTCTCTCTCTCTCTCTCTCTCTCTCTCTCTCTCTCTCTCTCTCTCTCTCTCTCTCTCTCTCTCTCTCTCTCTCTCTCTCTCTCTCTCCTCTCTCTCTCTCTCTCTCTCTCTCTCTCTCTCTCTCTCTCTCTCTCTCTCTCTCTCTCTCTCTCTCTCTCTCTCTCTCTCTCTCTCCCCTCTCTCTCTCTCTCTCCCTCTCTCTTCTCTCTCTCTCTCTCTCTCTCTCTCTCTCTCTCTCTCTCTCTCTCTCTCTCTCTCTCTCTCTCTCTCTCTCTCTCTCTCTCCATCTCTCTTTCTGTGTATTTGTGTGCCTGTCAGTCTGTCTGTCTGTCTTTGACTTTGTGTGGCCTTTCATTTTCTGTAGCGAACCAGTAAACAACATAACACCCAAACACGATCTTATTTTTAATTAATGAATTTGCCGTTCATAAAATAAATTATTTAATTTAAAAAAAAAAAAAGTTGTTGAAATCTTGTCTCCTGTTTTAATTCAATACACTCGATTATCCAATGCCAACATTTTTATTTTATTTTATGAATGAACACTAAGAAACAAAAGACTGAATAAATGTTAACATTGGTATCGCTTTTTACAAGGGGAAAAAACAACTAGATGTGACAGTATCATAGATGGCATTTATCCTTTAAACAAATTGTACATATTAGCAGATATCTTCTTTCGTCCTCTCTTTGTTTTGTACTCTTCACGTCATCCTTTTCTTGTTCTTTTTCTTCCATCCACACTTTACTCGTTCATTCATGCATTTTGAAGTCAGTCAGTCTGTCTGTCCGTCAGTCTGTCTGTCAGTCTGTCTGTCTTTCTGTCTGTCGCTTTTCTTGCTGGCAGGGTTGTTGGCTTGCCCAGTCATTCTCTTTGTTTTATGTTCACTAGCAATCGCCCCGTGGCAGTTAATTCCCGTGGCAGTTTTAACCCCATGGCAGTATTGAACAATACTGGAGGCAATGCCCGGAGGCAGTGCTAAACCAGTAAAGTCCCGATTTTTTAATAATACAGATACGTGTAGTGTCATCCCCTTGTAATCTCCACCGGTTTGGCACACGGATAGTCCCTGGCCCCGGTCATCTTCCTGCCAAATTCGAAGGCAATCGGCCCAGAAACGCCGGAGATATGGGCGCCGAGAGGCCGGCGGATGCGCGTTTCGCGCATTTGCGAAACCGCGCAAATGACACGGCCGCCTCGGTTGCCGTTGCCATCGCCCCGTTAGGGTTCACAGCCAATGTGAAGCGATTCGGTCGACAAACGGCGGAGTTATAAGGCCCGTTTCGTGTTTCACACACACACACACACACACACGGACGGACAGTTGGCTTTTTACTATATGATGATTCACTATTCCACCCTTCTGACAGTTCTGTGATTCCTTTCTTTCCTTCCTTCGTTTTTTTCTTTTGTTTCTTCTTCCCTTTTTCGTCTTCAACCCCCCCCCCCCCCCCCCCCCCCCTTCCATTGTTTATTTTATCTCTTTCTTTCTATGTACCTTTCATATTTTTTTATCTTTTCCCCCTGTCGATTTCTTCAATCCTTCCTTTCTTTTATTTTATTTCCGTTTTAAATTGTCTTCTCTTTCTTGTTTTTCCTTCTCTGTTTTTCTTCAGGAAGGAAACACATTTGTTGCACCTCGTGTTCACCTATATCAGTGTTAATGCAGCTCGAGGCCTAGCTACACTACATACGATTCGATTCAGTGCGCGATCCGATTTTGACATTTCTTGTGAGGCATGGTACATGTGCAGTTCTACTGTCTAAGTCAATCTGATCAAATCCTACTAGTTATGTTCACTATATCTGTAGTTCCCTGTACACGAATCTGATCAAATGTCTGTAATTTGTTTTAATCATACATAATGTTTTGTTTCATTCGTGTATTGAGGTATGCATGAGTATAGTGAACGAAAGTAGTCGAGTCATTTTCATACGGCAGCATTTCACGTGAATCATGACTCACAGATATCGTCACAATCGTATTGTATCGGGGGCAAATCGTATGCAGTGTGACTGGCCCTTGAAGGGAAAACATGGTAGAAAGGAGCGAAGGTTTAGGCCTAATGGCGTGACGAATGGCGCGATAGCATGTCAGCCAACAATAGGACGGATCTGCTCTTTCTTTTGAGCACAACATGGACAGAGATTTGAAGAAAAGCACCGTGGAGATAGGGATGGGGAAGAAAAGAAAAGCAAAATTGTCAACAGCAGCAACAACAACAACATACAGTATTTATACGGGGCTGAATATTGATATAAATCAAATCAAAGCGCACACACACGTTAGCCTTCATAACGCATTCAAACAAAAATGCAATACAAAGCGAACACACACGTAATGGCATAAATGGTATACAGCAGAAACAGACCTAAAGGCAAGAGAGAGGGAAGAGAAAGAGAGTGGAGCCTCAATGACGGGTGAACAGGTGGGTTTTGAGGTTAGATTTGAAAGCAGATAGGGTCGGTCGCTGACGGAGGGAACGAGGAAGCTTATGCCTAGGGATCTGGAGAGAAAGAGGGTCAGAAACTGAACGTAATGTGCGAGCTGGCGTATAAATGGAGATATTGTCGCAGAGGTAAGATGAAGCAGCTTTATGGATAGATTTATAGCAAAGGGTGTTTAATGAGAGACTTAGTGCGATTGTTCTCACGTCAGAGGGCATGACGCGCGTGTGGGGCTAATCCTCTCTATATTATTAGTTGGGGATAAAGAAAGAGAGAGAGACAGTGAGTGGTCCTACCATCACTCTCTCTCTCTCACTACGCCCAATTAAGAAAATCGCGTGATAAGCCCCTAGTGCATTGACTGCCCTCTGGCGTGAAAAATATCGCCATAGGTTGACCATTGATACTCAATTATGTCTGCGACAGGAAGCCAGTGAGCGAGTAAATGGTGTAGTGATCACCATCAGTAACAACAATGACGTCAACAAGAACAGCTATTCAATTTATCTGATGAGAAAATAAAGTTTTGTTGAAGTTGAAGTTGAACAACAACAACAACAACAACAACAACAACAGCAGCAACAACAACAACAACAGCAGCAACAGCAACAGCAACAGCAACAACAGCAACAGCAGCAGCAGCAGAAGCAGCAACAACAGCAACAACAGCAACAGCAGCAACAGCAACAACAGCAGCAACAGCAGCAACAGCAGCAACAGCAGCAACAACAGCAAAAGCAGCAACAGCAACAACAACAGCAGCAACAGCAGCAACAGAAACAACAACAACAGCAGAACAGCAGAACAGCAACAACAGCAACAGAAACAACAGCAACAACAGCAACAGCAACAACAGCAACAACAACAGCAACAGCAGCAACAACAACAACAGCAGCAACAACAGCAACAGCAACAGCAACAGCAACAACAACAGCAACAACAACAGCAACAACAACAGCAACAACAACAGCAACAACAGCAGCAACATCAGCAACATCAGCAACAGCAGCAACAGCAGCAACAGCAGCAGCAGCAGCAGCAGCAGCAACAGCAACAGCAGCAGCAACAGCAGCAGCAACAGCAGCAGCAACAGCAACAGCAGCAGCAGCAGCAGCAACAGCAACAGCAACGACAACAGCCAGAGGACTTATGTTTCACCTTGGAGCAAACATGGGATGATTCCGCCCTGGCCCTCCAAACCTGCTTCGCCCTGCCTTCCTTTGCAATACAAGTCTGTATTAACCCCTTCGCTGCCAGAGGAAAACGGATACATTATTGACTTCCTTATTATAAAATCTAAAAGAGACCTGAGAAAATGGTGTAGTGATATATATTTCGTGACTTATCTAAACGAAAAAACCCACATCATTCCAGGGATATATATCAAAAGTTATGACATCATCAGTAACATCACACGCCACTTAGTAGGTTCGGGACTGGGCAAGGACGGAGTTCTTTTTAACAACAACAACAACAACAATAGCAATATCAGCAGTAGCAAACGGAAAGTGATTATTGTTTGCGTATATGAAAGGTGTACTCTGTATGTATAATAATGATAATAATAATAATAAGAAGAAGAAGGAGAATGAGAAGAAGAAGGAGAAGAAGAAGAAGAAGAATTTAAAACAAAAATCATTTTTTTTTAATTCAGGTATTGGTTGACATATGTCCATATTGCAAGTTTTGTTCTGATTTCTAATTTATGACATTTTAAAAATAATTATTTTAATGTTTCACGAGGATGATGAAATGTCTGGGTTTCTTCATGACTTAGCGTGAATGTGGAAATAATAATAATAATAATAATAATAATAATAATAATAATATTGTGTGTTTATGTCTTTAATTATGTATGTGTTTGCTGCTAGATGCAATTGCCATTGCTATGCGTATGTGCATGCCTGCCCCAGTGTCTAACATTAACAGATTTGTCAGCGTTCAGTGTTCTCGTTCTCTCTAATTCTTTAAGTTTCACCTTCTCTTTGTTTGGCGAAAACCAGGCCTTAAGGTAGAGGCACACGTGTACATTTTCCTCTCAGTCATATTATCTCTCACTGTGTTGTCATGGGGAAAGAGTGGAACATGTTTTGCGTGTATAGAGACCGTGACCACACTAGGACTCGTCTCGATGCTAACAACAATATTCCACCTGCTGTAATCGCTTTTATAGCTTTGTTTGTGATGTTGGGCGTGGGGTTTTCCGTAGATTCCGTCCTTGACGTTTTCCTGTTTACCGAAATCAGCAAGCTTAGCATCTTAAGGGCCAGTGACACTGCATACGCTTCGATTCACTGCGATCCGATTGTGACATTTGTGAGGCACGATTCACGTGTAATTCCACTGTCTAATTGAATCTGATGAAATCCTACTAGTTTTGTTCATTATGTGTAGTCCCCCCCCCCCCCACCCCCCACCCCCTGACCTCACCCGTACACGAATCTGATGAAATATCTGTATTTTTGTATCAGACACTAATGTTTATGTGATCCACGTATTGGCGTCATCATGAGTACAATGAACGAAAATAGTAGAATGATTTAATTACTTTTTATTTTTAGACGGAAGTGTTTCACGTGAATCATTACTCACAGACACACTCGGATCGTATTTGGGTTCAATCGTACGCTGTGTGGCTGGCCGTTTAAAAGGATACCTCATGTAGCTCTCGGGGTAACCCGTAATCACTCAATCGGATTTCATGTTTGAGGGAATTAGATGCGCAACGACCTGCTTAGCTCGTTAGCTAACCCTTTCAACGCCAGCCATGTTTCAGCTAAAACTTTCCTTTACGCTTACCTGGGTAGAGAAAAGTTTATGTCTGCAATGTTAGGGATTCCACTGTGACATACACACAATAATGCCTATCCTTATTTTCCAAAACATAAGATCATTGGATAGCAGACCCTCATTTGATGCCTTTCAGTGGCATGGGTGTTCACTCATTGTGGTGTCAAGAGACAACAGTGGCGATGAAAGGATAGCTGTGTGTTAGGCAGTTTTTGTTGTTGTCTTTTTTGTTAGTGTCTTTGTTTTCCACTTTTGCCTCTGACAATATGTTCCTTTCCTATTGCTTTGTGTACCAGTACATGCAGTCGTTGTCTGAGGAAGATTTACAGGGATATTCTAGTACCAAGTCATCAGAATCGAACATCAGCACATTCTAGTATGCTCGGCGAAGCAGCACAGTTTATTGTTTTCTCAACTCTTTGTTTCTGTGTTTATCTCTCAAAGGTCTTCGGAGGACACGATCGGTCAAGGTCGCAACGAGGTCTTTGACTGCACGGACATTGAATCCTGGCACTGACTGGTCGATGACAGGATCAGTGTTAAGCTGGTGTGTGGGTCCAAGCTGATGTTGTTGCCATCATCTGTAGTAGGTGCTAACTGCGATTCATCTCGTTGTGGTCCCGCCTGTGACTTTGACTCGTCTTCTTCGTCTGATCCATTGCCAGGTGCAGGGAATCGTCGTGCTCAGGTATGTTGTGTGTTGTGGTGGTCAGGTCCTGTGGATTGACCAGTTGTGGTTTCGCATTCTGTTTCGAATAAGCCAACAGACTGTCCATGCACTACATAATGATAATAATGGGCACTTATATAGTGCACACATATCTAGAACATTATATTCATTGCGCTTTACAAATAAATAAAACTACAAACATTTCCATCCACACGCGCGCACGCGTGCGTGCGTGTGCGTCGCGCATACACACACGCACACGCACGCACGCACGCACACGCACACGCGCACACGCACACGCACACGCACGCACACACACACACACACACACACACACACACCCCCCCCAAGTGTTCGTGATGCACACCAACATGTTCGACCTGTCTGCATTGATGCTGTTTCCCCCTCTTCTTGTCCGCGCCATGTTTTTTATGTTCGTTGGCTGCGGCCATGACACTTCTCGTTCTGTCAATGAGCACGTGACCTGATAGCGAGATTAGAAAACAAACAAACAACACCCACACTAACAGAAATGGTCAGGAGTTAGGTAGGGGGCGTAAGGGTGGGTGGTGGTGGTTGGACAGTTGGGTGGTGATTGTTGGATATTATTATTATTATCATTTTGCTTTTCTGCGTGCTCGGAAGAGAGAGAGAGAGAGAGAGAGAGAGAGAGAGAGAGAGAGAGAGAGAGAGAGAGAGAGAGAGAGAGAGAGAGAGAGAGAGAGAGAGAGAGAGAGAGAGATAGATAGATAGATAGATAGATAGATAGATAGATAGAGAGAGCGAGAGAGCGAGAGAGCGAGAGAGCGAGAGAGCGAGAGAGATAAATAGAGAGATAGACAGAGAGATAGAGACAGACAGAGAGAGAGAGAGATACAAACAATCAAAAATGTGTATGGGCATTTGTTACATTAATGTTCAAACATTTTAAAAATCAAATGTTAAAATATAATTCTTAAGATGTCTTCGAAAAGATGAATAACGTGATATTTCTTTTATTTTAGTAGGTAAAGAGTTCCATAAGGAACCTCCGGAATAATGCAGACTGGATTTGAATAACTCCAAGCGGGGTCTATTGAGAGAACTTTTGTGCACATGTCTTTTATCATTTAACGTGAATTTATTTCTTAATCTAGATGGTGCCATTCCGTTCATTATTTTGTGCATAAGTCTTCCTTTATTAAATTTTAGCCGATACTTAACAGGTCAAATATTATAATTCTTAAAATCTTCTGATGTTAAGGAACTTGATTCCAATAGAACTAGTTTAAAGCCGCGATTATAAGAGCGGACAAGGGGTTTCAAAGTGTTGTCACTGGCATAGTCCCAGAGTGTCGAAGCATAGTCAACTAGTGATTGAATGTGTGCACTGAAGAAGAGCTTCCTGGCTTCCTGATTTAGAATGTGTTTTATTTTGGATAATTGGAAGACTTTTTTGGCGATGTTTTTGCTTAAATGAGTGATATGGTCCTGCCAGGCTAAATTGTTATCAATGGTTAATCCTAAGACTTTGTGGGATTTTATTTCTTCGATTTCTTTATTATTGGCGAGAGAGAGAGAGAGAGAGAGAGAGAGAGAGAGTGAGAGAGAGAGAGAGAGAGAGAGAGAGAGAGAGAGAGAGAGAGAGAGGGGGGGAGATTGATGTGGAGAGAGGTGGGGGGGGAGAGAGGCAGAGAGAGAGGACTCGGAACTTGGAACTCGGAACTGTGTTAATGTACAGCGGCCTTGGGACACAACACAATGGGAAGGTGGGGTGAAAGGGGAGAACACACGAAGACAAGAGAGAAGAGAGAGAGAGAGAGAGAGAGAGAGAGAGAGAGAGAGAGAGAGAGAGAGAGAGATGGAGAGAGAGAGAGAGAGAGAGAGAATAGAGAGAATACGAATACGACGAATGTTTAATGAGGGTAAACGGATAAGCTCAAGCTTCTTTACACCATGCCCTCGAGGGGAAAAAAAGAAAAGCCAAATAACAAGAAAAGGATAACAAAAGAAGTAAAAAATGCATAACAAGAATAGAAAATAACAACAGGCATGTTCACAGTAAATTGAAGAACATGCGAAAAAAATTCAAGCTCAAACGAAGAGCTCGTTCACGTACTCGCACACACACACAAAAACATACAGCATATCCTATAACTATACCAAAACATGCATACCTAGTCTCTCGTGGTGTGTTCGAACACACAGGTGCAAATACGCTCATGGTCCAATGATAGAATACAATACACTAGTAACCCCACGTTATAGAGAAACATTATATTTACGTAAAGTCATTATTATTTCTAAACAAACAGCGAATATTTCTAGGAAGTTAATAGCTTAAAACTTTTCTAAGAGGTGTTTGTGATATGTTCTTTTAAAGGATGAGACACTTATTAGGTTTTTATTGCAATTTTCTAATTCATTCCATAATTTGCTACCGGAGTATGTAAGGGAGGTCATAAACAGGTTTGTTCTAGGGCGAGGAATATAAATTATATTTTTGCTACGAATGTTAGTAATAGGAAATCGTTTGCATAGATAGGCCGGTGTCAGTTTATTCACAATTTTGTACATGAAAATAGCTTTGTTGAGGTAAAACTTGTAGTCTAATGGAAGAATGCCTAGTTCCTTATAATCGCTATTTTGAAGTGAAGATGGCTTAAGAAGAACAATTTTTAGAGCACGTTTGTAGAGTCTTTTCAGTGGCTTTAAGCAGTTTTCGCTAGCAAGATCCCAACAAGTAGAAGCATAATCTATTTCAGGCTGAATGTATGCATTAAAAAAGAGTTTTCGAGTATGGATGTCGAGGAAGTGCTTTATTCTGTTTAGTTGGAATACTTTCTTCGCTATATTTTTTACAGATGGCAGAAATGTGCTTGGACCATGATAAATTATTGTCGATAGTTACACCTAGTAATTTACAGGAATCTATTTCTTCCAGAAAATTATTATAAATTTTGAGTTTGGGTAGGGTATCTTTTAAGTTTTGGCGTTTTTGCCGAGTAGTTATTAACATAAATTTAGATTTACTTGGATGAATTGCCATATTATTATTTTCTGTCCATGCTGTAAGATTATCTGTCATTTTGAAGGAAGGAACAAACCTTATTTGGATTTTTGTCCTTAGTATGAAGGGTTGTGTCGTCAGCAAAGAGTTCACATTGAGATTTTAAGTGAAGGGGTAAATCATTAATATAAATTGAGAATAAGATAGGCCCTAAGACAGATCCTTGGGGGACTCCATATTTGATAGGCATAGAGGACGACATTATAAAATCTTGGGAAACAGTCTGTGTTCTATTGTTAAGGAAGGATGCTATCATGTTAACGGAGTTGGAATGTAGGCCATACAAAGTAAGTTTTCTTAAAAGAAGGGTGTGATCAATCGTGTCAAAGGCTTTGGCGAAATCGACAAAAAGTGAGCCAGTGAATAAGTCATTGTTAATGTTAAGATGCCATTCTTCTATAATGTTTGTGAGCATTGTGTGACAAGAATGCTTTTCCCTGAAACCATTTTGATTAGTGTAAAATAAGTCATACTTAGAGAGAGAGAGAGAGAGAGAGAGAGAGAGAGAGAGAGAGAGAGAGAGAGAGAGAGAGAGAGAGAGAGAGAGAGAGATGTTGTTTTCAAGCTAATGTGGGCATAACAGATAGACAAGGACATGCATGTTGATGCCTGTTGAAGCATGTGGATACACGCAACCTACATTGACGTTTAAAGCCGGCGCCACACAGGCGTAAAATCGTATAGGGATGCGATCCGACTAGGCCACGTGAGTCATCATTCACGTGAAATACTTTAGTTTTTAAAAAAGAGTTCCGCAAATGTTCACCCAGGTTACTCCAGTAGACCCAATAGCCCCAATTTCACGAGAATCACGACTCACTTCGTCACAATCGCATCACGTTCAGATCCGAATCGTATGTAGTGTGGCGGGCCATTTACCCAACCGTGCGTCTTTAGCAATGATGCCTGTCATGACAGAAGAAGAGAAGTAGAGAAACGTACACCATCTCTGTTTAGCGATACGTTGTTTCTGGGTGTATTTTCTGCTAACAAATCAAAATCAAATCCAAATCAAAATCATCTGTATTATCTCATAACAGATACATTGTAGCCAGGTGCACATAAGAAAACCCACAATAAACACATTTGTCAACAACAAAGAATATAAAGTAATAACTAATAACACTGTAATGTTGTAATTAACAAACCGGGACAAGTATGAACAAGTAGTCCAGTAAAAGCAGAACGCATTTTAAAAAATACATTTCTCTTAAAATACAGTTTAAATCAAGACATAATAATTTGAAAAACGAGGCAAGAATAGCTCTTAAAAATGCAGCAATAATAATATTACCTGCACAGTCCCTACACAGACAATTTAGACAAGAACATACACAGCAGTAATATATTGCAGAACAAAAGGACTACAAATAGGCTTGCACAAATACAATCCCAAGGAGATGGACAGGCTGCTCAGCAAAACAAGTACATTAAGAGCTCAAGAGATGGATTGATCTTGGTAAGAAAGTTTTCTGTGCTCTTATTTTCAGTGTTATAGTTCTATGTCGACGGCCCGATGGTAGCACTTCGTAGGATTTTGCCAGAACATGACTATTATCCATAATAATGTTCCTGGCTTTCGTGACTACTTGTCTGTCATACAACTCTTGCATGCCATTTCTGCCTTGTATCCACAACCCTTATATACTAATGTACGTGTTTACCCGTCAAAACACAAAACACACGGATATTATGTTTCACTCTCGTCGACGAACAAACAAAATGTATGCTCTTGTTCAAAAGGGCATAATTATGTTACCTAGCACCACGAAAGGGACATTAAGTGTTAAAATGACCATTCTGAGAAAATGGTGCAGTTACAAACTGCAGACAATTCTCTTTCAAATGGCATAAGGATCATTTTTGTAACTTGTTTTCCGCTTTAGAGTTATGAGCATTTAAAGTTATTAGGGTGACGGTCAGCCATTTTGAGATATCACAGTGTAAAGTTTAGCCTAGCTGAAGAAACTGCATTGACCTACTAATTTTAAAGCACTTTTTGGAGTATTTAACCATAATAAGGATGGTCCTTTATAAATATGAAAGATGGGATGTTAGAGAGCAAGACAATAGCCACAACTCAAAACTCATCAAACATGATATGTTTGACTTTCCAAGCCTGTTGTGAGAAACTAGTCCAGCGACTTAATGTCCCTTTCGTGGTGCTGGGTCACATTTTATACCATAAAAGCAGTACAATAATAAATTTTTAAAAAGATTCCTTTTTAAACTCAGAAACGAGCAGATAACAATATTAGTATCGCCAGAGGGAGTTAACCGCTATTTACAAAATCTTTACTCTTCAGAAGTTCAACAGGAACCAGGGAGAAAAGTTGAAAAAAGGGGAATAGGGATTATTTTTAAACAAAATAAGCAAAGAAAGAAAGAAGAGAACAAAACGAAATAAAAAAAGCAAAAAAGTATAAAAAAACCTAAAAAACACAGAAAGGAAGCAAAGAAAAAAGACACAAATGACATGATTTAAATCAGAGGAAAAAAAAAGAAAGAGAAACAGTTGGAATTGTAAAAATAAAATCATGATGTGAGTAAAAGCAAAACCGAGACAAAGATACCTGAAAGGGTTTATGAAGATGATCACACACACGCGCGCGCGCATGCACGCATGCACGCATGCACGCACGCGCACGCGCACGCACACGCACACACACACACACACACGCACACGCACACACACACACACACACACACACACACAATCATACAAACACAAAACGCCAATACATATAGTGTGAAGAGAAACCCATAATGCGAACAGACTACAGAATAAGTTTTACGACACAGTTTTGTTCCATATGTTTTGTTCTGATTAAATACACTACGATGTTATGTTCTTTGATAACCTTAAAAAATCCAAACACAGTTCAGCAAATGTTGCAATTGCGAGCACGCATTTACCCAGTTAATATTCATAGACATACATAGTTCATGCTTTGGATAACAATCTAAAGAGGGTAAATAAAACAAAACAACAAATGAACGATAAGATAATGGATCGAAATAAAAAGCATTTTGTTTGTTCGTGTGTGGGTTTTATCAATCAATACAAACATCGCATTAGAATGCCTTATTATGTCAATAGGAATGGCGATAAGCAATGGTAGATATACGGAAATATATAAAGAGAGATATAAAGAGAGATATAAAGAGAGATATAAAGATATATATATAAATAGATATATAAAGAGAGATATAAAGAATATAAAGAATGCAAGGAAGAGAAAGGAAGAGCAACACGCACACGCACACGCGCACGCACGCACACGCACGCACACACGCACACACACACACGCACACACACACACACACACACACACACACCACGCGCACACACACACACACACACACACACACATACACACACACACACGCGCACGCACACGCACGCGCGCGCGCACACACACACGCACACACACACATACACACACACACACACACACACACACACAGACCGCACACACAGACGCGCTCGTGCGCGCATGCACATACGCGCACACGCACACACACACACACACAGAGAGAGAGAGAGAGAGAGAGAGAGAGAGAGAGAGAGAGGAGAGAAGAGAGAGAGAGAGAGAGAGAGAGATAAAGAGAGAGAGAGAGAGAGAGAGAGAGAGAGAGAGAGAGAGAGAGAGAGAGAGAGAGAGAGAGAGAGAGAGAGAGAGAGAGAGAGAGAGAGAGAGAGAGAGAGAGAGAGAGGGTGGTGGTTACACATTATATTTAATAGGATCCGTCTTAAAGTTTAGAGGACACAAAAACACGCACATCGCGTATATACGATACATTTTATAATTATATTTTATAATCCCTAGAAACAAGCTAAGAGCTACACCTAAATAACGATTGAAAAACAAAACATTGCAAATTACAAAATGGACTCTGAAATAACGTATCTGTATCTGAAATGATTTTTTTTAAAAAACAGCCTCACAAAATAAGCAATAATGAGTAAAACATTGCAAGAAAAAGACGTTTGGTTTATCTTTTTTTATACTGAAAAGAAAGTCAGAACTATGACAAATAACATTCGAAGAAACCGTGCTGCTTTTGATAGACACTTCAGCAACTGAAGTGCAACAGGGATCAAACAGAAAAAAAGTTAGGGAACACTTTCAAAATACACATGTTTTGGTAATTTGCTTATAGATTCAAAAGTCTTTGTATCTAGAACTTAATATTTGGCAGGCACATACACAAGCGACACGACCTTACAATGAAAGCAAAGCTGTTTCGCGATCGTCATCGGTTGCTATGGTAACGTGTTTTGAAAGGTACCAAACTATGAAAAAAAAGTGTAACAATTTCAGTGCGTCAGCATTTACTCCACAATGTGAATTGAGTAAAATGGTACTCAGCGCATGTTAGCAGGACGCTTAAATAAATAAGTACAGCTCACAAAAAGTTCAGTTTTAAACAAAAGAGATTGCGGAGTCGCGATGGCTGTGCAGCGAAAGTTGAGCCTTTGGGATCTTGGGAGAGCCCTGGAATGGCTACAGGAAGGTGTGGCTGTGCAGGAACCACTGTCACAGCTTAATAATGATTGACACTTGATACTTGAAGTTGGTGACCACCTTCCTGCACAGCCACCCTCTCCTGCAGCTATTGGAATCGTCACCCAAGTTCCAAAACACTCAA
>CM065691.1:54854790-54859790 GCA_017654935.2 Phymorhynchus buccinoides
GAACATTACTTGCCATTAGGTAAAGGTAAAGGTGTCCCATAGCCTATCGGCCGTAGGGGCAGTGAACTGTTAGAGGTTCACCGTGTCCAGGGCACGGCATCATGGAAGGTAAAGGTAAAGGGGTCCCATAGCCTATCGGCCGTAGGGGCAGTGAACTGTTAGAGGTTCACCGTGTCAAGGGCACGGCATCATGGAAGGTAAAGGTAAAGGTGTCCCATAGCCTATCGGCCGTAGGGGCAGTGAACTGTTAGAGGTTCACCGTGTCAAGGGCACGGCATCATGGAAGGTAAAGGTAAAGGTGTCCCATAGCCTATCGGCCGTAGGGGCAGTGAACTGTTAGAGGTTCACCGTGTCAAGGGCACGGCATCATGGAAGGTAAAGGTAAAGGTGTCCCATAGCCTATCGGCCGTAGGGGCAGTGAACTGTCAGAGGTTCACCGTGTCAAGGGCACGGCATCACGGAAGGTAAAGGTAAAGGTGTCCCATAGCCTATCGGCCGTAGGGGCAGTGAACTGTCAGAGGTTCACCGTGTCAAGGGCACGGCATCATGGAAGGTAAAGGTGTCCCATAGCCTATCGGCCGTAGGGGCAGTGAACTGTCAGAGGTTCACCGTGTCAAGGGCACGGCATCATGGAAGGTAAAGGTAAAGGTGTCCCATAGCCTATCGGCCGTAGGGGCAGTGAACTGTCAGAGGTTCACCGTGTCCAGGGCACGGCATCATGGAAGGTAAAGGTAAAGGTGTCCCATAGCCTATCGGCCGTAGGGGCAGTGAACTGTTAGAGGTTCACCGTGTCCAGGGCACGGCATCATGGAAGGTAAAGGTAAAGGTGTCCCATAGCCTATCGGCTGTAGGGGCAGTGAACTGTCAGAGGTTCACCGTGTCAAGGGCACGGCATCATGGAAGGTAAAGGTAAAGGTGTCCTATAGCCTATCGGCCGTAGGGGCAGTGAACTGTCAGAGGTTCACCGTGTCAAGGGCACGGCATCATGGAAGGTAAAGGTAAAGGTGTCCCATAGCCTATCGGCCGTAGGGGCAGTGAACTGTCAGAGGTTCACCGTGTCAAGGGCACGGCATCATGGAAGGTAAAGGTAAAGGTGTCCTATAGCCTATCGGCCGTAGGGGCAGTGAACTGTCAGAGGTTCACCGTGTCAAGGGCACTGCATCATGGAAGGTAAAGGTCAAGGTGTCCTATAGCCTATCGGCCGTAGGGGCAGTGAACTGTCAGAGGTTCACCGTGTCAAGGGCACGGCATCATGGAAGGTAAAGGTAAAGGTGTCCCATAGCCTATCGGCTGTAGGGGCAGTGAACTGTCAGAGGTTCACCGTGTCAAGGGCACGGCATCATGGAAGGTAAAGGTAAAGGTGTCCTATAGCCTATCGGCCGTAGGGGCAGTGAACTGTCAGAGGTTCACCGTGTCCAGGGCACGGCATCATGGAAGGTAAAGGGGTCCCATAGCCTATCGGCCGTAGGGGCAGTGAACTGTTAGAGGTTCACCGTGTCCAGGGCACGGCATCATGGAAGGCGGAGCCCATCCCTCTCCTTCCGCCCCTTTTAACCTTCCCTGAACGAATCAGGTACCCATTCACTGCTGGGTGGACAGAGAGGGGTTTCAGGCCAGAACAAACCCGACTCCAAGCTGGACTCGAACCCGCGACCTTACGCACCGCCGCCGAGGGCTCTAACCACTCGACCACAGGCCCCTTTCCATTACTGACATTTAACCTCGTCATCCTTGAAAAGGTCAACTGCTGCAATCAGAGCACAATCCCATTTACTAATGTAAATTTAACTAGCACTTGCTGTTGAGAGAACAAATTGTTCAACAATACACAATGTAGGATGGGGGGGGGGGGGGGGGGGGGGGGGGGGGAGCAGAAACGACAATGATTACAAAAAGCCACAGGTTTCATAAATTGGTTCTCTTGAGAGGGAAACGGTTGTAGGCGATTTAGCAGTCAAAAATGGAAACTCAAATAAATAAAAAGATAATACATCTTCACGTTTTCCATTTCTGGGCTCAATTATTTTTAAATCCCTTCAAAAATGATTGCCTTCGTTTTACTCTGTGTTGAAAACTAAAAAAGACGTGTTCCTTTTTTTCTTCCTTTTTGTTTGTGGCACAAGCCACAAACCTATAACTCACTTTGTCGGTCTGTCTGTCGGTCGGTCTGTCGGTCGGTCGGTCCAAAATTGTCGCACTTCAAATCGAGGCTGACAAAATTGTCGCACTTCAAATCGAGGCTGACAAAATTGTTGCACTTCAAATCGAGGCTGCACTTCAAATCGAGGCTGCTCTTTAAAATGATGTTTCGTTTTCAATACATTGTCGCACGCCACAAACGATTGCGAATCCGCGCATGTTTTGTTTGTAACTTCATGACTGGTATTTGAAAGTGTACGACATTCTTCAGTTGCCACGAAGCAAAAAGCAAAAAGCTTCTTAACCCTTTCACCGCCAGCCATTTTTCAGCCTCAAAATTTTCAGGTCAGCTTGAGGTCTATGAAGGGGGATGGTGAATGCGGGAGCGGGCCGGCCGGGGGGGGGGGGGGAGGAGGGGGGGGGGGGTAGTGTGAGAAAATGCATTTTGCGTGGAAAACGCTATTTGTAATGGTTTGGATTCTAGGAGAGTGTGAAGGGGTGGGGTGGGGGGGGGGGGGGGGGGGGGGGGGGGGGCTGGTGACGTGAATGTAGTTATTGTTATTTCGTTTAGGGTTGTTCCTTATGATAAGTGCGTTGCTTTGTTATTGCTTCTGCTCAGATTTTTAATTTGTTTGTGAAGCGTTTAGAGCCCCGTAAGGAGAATAAGCGCTAAAGACCCACTTCTTCCGGAAAGCTTTCTCTCTGCAAAGTCTATGATCCTTTCCCCACTCTTGTTTTCCAGATCATTGAGGTTAACGCGTGCGCGTGTGTGTGTATGGGGTGGGGGTGGGGAGTAGGGGGGCAGGGGTGGGGATGGGTGGGGTGGGGGGGGGGGGGAGTGGGGGGATGGTTGGGGGTGGTGGTGTTGAAGGGAGGTGGGTGTTGGTGTGTTGTGTTATGATTATATGCAATGCATTCTCTAATATGTATTCATTTTCATAGAGATGTATGGTGAGGATGCGTGGGCCAGTTTGTTAGAAATGTTTGTACGAATGGTGAGTGAAAAGCGCATTGAGTTGCTTTGCAAGATTATGCGCTATATAAGCATTATTTATTATTTTTAAATTTTTATGTAAGTTGTTATTATTATTATTATTATTATTATTATTATTATTATAATTATTATTATAATTATTATTATTATTATTATTATATTATTATTATTATTATTATTATTATTATTATTATTATTATTATTAAAATACCATTAAACTTAGCTGGGTAGAAAAGAAAAAACAAATCTGCAATATTGGGAATTCCTCTGTGACATGTACACATTAGGCCTATCCTTACCTCCCAAAAATAAGAAAATAGGTTCTTCGGATAACAGGCCCTGATTTGATGCCTTTTGGTGACATGGGTGTTAAACCATTGTGGTGCATAAATGCGACATTGGCGGTGAAAGGGTTAAAGACCCACCACGTCACGTGTCAAAATCACGGGTTTCACGGGTTTCACGAGAGAGAGAGAGAGAGAGAGAGAGAGAGAGAGAGAGAGAGAGAGAGAGAGAGAGAGAGAGAGAGAGAGAGAGAGAGAGAGAGAGAGAGAGAGAGAGAGAGAGAGAGAGAGAGAGCGTGTGTGCGAGCGAGCTTGCGTGCGTACGTCCGTGCGTGGGTGCGTACGTCCGTGCGTGGGTGCGTACGTCCGTGCGTGGGTGCGTACGTCCGTGCGTACGTGCGTGCGCCCGTGCGTACGTGCGTGCGTGTTTGCGTGCGTGCCTGCGTGCGTGCGTGCGTGCGTGCGTGTGTGTCTACGCCCGTGTGTGCGTGCGTGCGTGCGTGCGTGTGTGCGTGTGTGTGTATGTGTGTGTGTGTGTCTCTGTGTGCGTGTGTGTATGTGTGCGTGCGTGTGGTGCGTGCATGTGTGTGTGTGTGTGTATGTGTGTGTGTGTGTGTGTGTGTGTGTGTGTGTGTGTGTGTGTGTGTGTGTGTGTGTGTGTGCGCATGCGCGCACGGTTGCGCTCTTTTAATGTTTCAGATATAGTTTGTTCCTTAAGTCAAGGAAACTTGCAAAATGTGCTTTATTACAGAGAAGCATTAACATTTCCGAGGTATTCATAATGTGTTCTTGCGATAGTTCCATGTTCCTTACTTTAGTTACCATGTTAGTTATATTCTTCTTCTTCTTCGATCGCTCAGAGTTTCCTGTAATTATGAGCCCAGTTGCGTCATGCTGTCGTTATGCGCCTAACTAAGAAATAGTTAGGCCCAGCAAGTCCGACTTGGGCTGGAGGAGATAATATAAAAGTGTTTATTGAAAAAAGGCAGGAGAACGGACTAGTAGTACCTAGATGATTTATTTCATGCTTTCAAAATTGCAAATCTCCATTATGCAGTGTTTTATCTTTCTTATTTCAACGAGCATTTTGTATCAAAAGCACAATTCCCCATTAATTTGTGATAAACCTGCCATATGTATCGTCTTTTGTTGTGGTGGAAATGTGCACACGGTGTGATTTTTGCATGATTGTATTTTTTTGTTTGTGTGTGCAGAACAGGTGTTATACTTCTAAATAAATGGCCAGCCTGAATGGAGATAGAGAACAATAGAACATATGATGAGGACGCATAATCTATCATCTAAAATGTTGCCCGTTTTATTTTATTTTTGCAACGGGAGCCCATTAGAATTGGAGATTCATACAATTCGGGTTAACACTATTGTTATTTCCCTTGCATACAAATCCAGTTGTATGGTATGGGTTAAAATGTGAGATGCGCATCTAGCGATTTGAAAAGTAGGATGTTGGAAAGAGAGAGAGAGGGGTGGAAGAGAGAGAGGGGGGTGGAAGAGAGAGAGGGGCGTGGGAGAGAGGGAGTTGTAGAGGGAGAGAGAGAGAGAGGGAGAGAGAGAGAGAAAGA
>CM065691.1:54864790-54869250 GCA_017654935.2 Phymorhynchus buccinoides
AAAACAAAGAGAGTCAGAGAACTCCCCAAAAGCAAACAGTCTATAACAACAGTACAAGCCTGCCTCATCTCATCTCAGACCTCGTAGACCGGAAGTCACCATGGTAGCCCAAATCAAACAGAGGCAGGGGCATGCGCATGAGCACTCTAAACATAACAGAGGGAAGAAACACAAGCCGCCTTTGGCCAGTTGTGACCCAGCACCACGAAAGGGACATTAAGTGTCAAACTGACCATTTTGAGGAAATTACACATTTGACAACTTCAGACAATGTTATTTTTATTGTATCTTCTCGGTTCCAGAGTTGTGAGCATTTCATGTTACAGCGGAACCTCCCTTATAAGACATTCGATAATAATCCTAAATGAGGTCTTTTGCAGGAGGGGTCTTATAAGGGAGTTAATGTCAATCTCACTCAGCTTCATGCGACATCCCTAGCCATAGAACTCAATACAGACAGTCCACTTTCTTTCCTCGCACTATCCCGCAGTGGAACGGCCTCCCCGAGGAAGTTGCCTCCACCCAGTCCTTGGTGGCCTTCAAGAGGGGCCTCCAAAAGCACCTCTACTAAACAACCATTCCTCTGCCTTCCCCTCCCCACCTCCAACCCCTGCATCCCCACACCTTAACCCCTCCCCCCAAAACACCCACACACCACCACCACCAAAACAACCACCAAAACAGATGCCCCCCCCCCCCCTTTATTTGCATGCATGTATTGTCACCTGAATACAAATACTCCTGTGCATGCATCATGTGGGGCCCGTGTTTCCCCGGTTGATCTGGGGGGACTAAGCGGTCGTGCATGACACTCTACATGCATCATGTGTGGCCCGGGTGTCCCTGGCCAGTCTGGGTACATTTAACGGTCGGGCATGACCTTTATCTCGTCTTTCCCTCTATCACACCCACCCACCCCAACCCCCCTCCATCCCCCCTTCCCAAATCAAATCCTCACATATTTAACTTAATTCTTTCTACATGGTAAACTGTGTATCTGTGAATACTCCGTTATTTCCTGACTGTCTTGCAATCATTTCATTTCTTTCTTTCTATTTCCCCATAATGTTATTATTTCGCTTTGTACTCTATCTCTTGCTATTTTTCTCTTTTTCGTACTACCCCCTAAAGTGCAGCAGAACCTTCAGCGTGTTGAAGTTGGCTGCCTAAGGAGAAGAAGAAGAAGAATGTTGATACTTACAAAGAAGGGCAATGTCTCAGAGAAGTAGGTCGTATGTGGGAGGGAGTCTTATAATGGGAGGTCTTATAAGGGATGTTCCACTGTAGAAGGGTGAGCGTCGGCCACTTTGAGAAAACAGCCTACAAATCTGGCCTAGCTGAAGAAAATGTATTGACCTACTCGTTCTAGCTAGACACTCACACGATCATTTAGAGACCATAGTAAAGATTGTCCTTGATAAATATGAAAATAACTAGAACCCAACATTGACACAGACATAGATGTTTTGACTTTGCAAGCCTGTTGTGAAAAACTAGCCCAGCGACTTAATGTCCCTTTTGAGGTGCTGGGTCACATTTAAGGTCCAGCCACACTGCATACGATTTGACCCCAAAACGATACGATTGTGACGATATCTGCGAGTCACGATTCGACCGAAATACGTCCCGTGTAAAAAAACAACTCTTCACTATACTCATGTAGACCGCAATGCACGAATTAAATGAAATATCCTATGCGGTACGATTGTGACGATGTCTGTGAGTCATGATTCACGTGAAATACTTCTGTCTAAATAAATAACTCCACTAGTTTCGTTCACTATACAAGCGTATATAGCAATACACGAATGAAATCAAATGTCCGATACCAAAACAAATATGATTTTTACTTTTTTACAGATTCGTGTACGGGAGGCTACAAATAATAGAGTGAACATAACGAGTGGGGTTTCATCAGATTTATTTAGGCAGTAGAATTTCACGTCGATCATGCCTCACAATACAAGACGTTCAATGCTGCACTTGGTCATCTCCAAATATGGAAAGTGACGCCGTCCGCGTGACAATGTCGGTTTTCAGCGCAAAAACTTTACAATGTGTATCTTTCAACCATTCAATCTGACATTAAACTGACTATAGAACCCTAACCATATCCCTAGCCCTAACCAAAGCCGTCAAATACACAACAAATAAAACTTTACTGAAATTTGTAGAACCCTAACCATATCCCTAGCCCTAACCAAAGCCGTCAAATACACAACAAATAAAACTTTACTGAAATTTGTAGAACCCTAACCATATCCCTAGCCCTAACCAAAGCCGTCAAATACACAACAAATAAAACTTTACTGAAATTTGTTTTGAGTGTTCCATGTTTGGAGATGACCAAGTGCAGTCTTGAACGCCTAGTCCTCACACATGTCAAAATCGGATGGTGGTAAATCGAATCGTATGGGCAACATGCAAAAAGCGCGACTCTCTGAATATTCCCATTTGCGCGACCGTACGAAAAGAGCGAATGTCACTGACAGAAAGAGCGAATGTCTCTGACAGAAAGAGCGAATGTGACTGACAGAAAGCGAGAGGGTCGTTGAGGATTGGGATGGGACAAGAAGTACTGTGACGAGGTAATGGGTTAAAAGGCTAAGTCCCTAGGGAAGACTTTAGAAAATTTGCCTTTAGCCCACTTCTCTAGGGTATGGGAGATGAGCAACTTTCCCGGCCCCTTCTCATCTAATAAATTTATATTTGTGCCCGGGTTCTGGCTCGTATGGTGGTAAGAAATACAAGTGGTTGAATTGCTCTAAATGGCAGACAGAGAGAAGTAGGGTTTTACATGAAATTACAAGACTCCCACTCTCATCAGTCTGACCAAAGGGTTCAGGATTATTTGACACTTGTATTTTATTTACTCCCAAAATCTGCATAAGATTATGCAACAATAATAATAAAGCAGCTCAATGGCGCCAAAACAAAATATGGATAAAAAAACAATGAAATCCGAAAGGATTCACAAGACTTTTGTCTTTCTATAAGGTTCGCCCCATGCCGGAAGGGTTACTAATTATCTTCAGTGTCCGTAGGAAAGTTCCAGTGATTGGCGCGGTTTTATAAACTTAGCTCTTGGCAGGTTCCTCCGTAATGATCGGCGAGTGCTGGGGTGGCTGGGCTGGCTCATCAGGTGAGAGTAGCTCCCAGTCGTTCCGGTTACGGCTTCGCGGGATGGCACGGTTCAGGCGTGGTCTCCTCGCGGATTCTGGGTGCGGGGCGTCTTTCCCGTCTTGGTGCTTGGTGGAGTCCGGGATAATCTTCCGGCCCACGATGCCCTGCTGATAATCACAGGAGAAGGTGGATGTAGGTCTCTATGGCTTAGAGACAAGGGGCTTCAGTCGGCAGGGCATTAGTGAATCCCAACCGGCTAGAAGGCTTCCCTTGTACAATAGCACTAGTTAATCAATAAACTGAATTTCAGTTAACAAACTGAGATCAGTAAAACATAAAAGGTGATCAATCCATCATCACTCTCCATCCAACACCTGGAAAGGAATGGTATCATAAAGTGCAAGATTGCGGCCCATAGGTTTCCTACTAAAAATAGACAAAAGGGTTAGTAGGCATAAACTCCGGTTCTGGTACCAAAAGTGTTCAAGTCAAAAACACACACACACACAAATAATCAGTGTGCATAAATAGAACAGAATGTTTACCACTTCTTTTCTATAACATATCTATCTACTCCTTATTCATCATTGAACATAGGATCTAGATCAAAACTAGGGTCAAACACACAACCAGTCTCAATCACCAGTCATCAATAAGACTTACTAGGTGGGCTATTCTGGCTGGGAGAGGTGTTGCTCTAGTCAGTTTCAGCGTCTTGTGTGAAAAACTTTTTCTCACTACGCCAATTATAGCCTTCACTTTCAAACAATGAAAGCCTGTCATTGGTTTATAGCAGTCGACACGTCACAAGATGATGTTCAAAATGTACCGAACAATCACGCGCCTATTACATCCTTATCACGTGCCGACATTCAAATCCTTCTCGTGCTCGGAAAGGAAGGGTTTCAAAGGGAGCCGACTGTTGATATCACTATCTCGTGATGGAGAGATAGATCGTGGTTCACAGAGATAATGCCCTTAAGCGGCGTTCGTTTGAAGCAGCCGGGCAATTAACGTGGCGGCTGGTCGAGAAATGAAAAGGAGAGAGGAGGGAGGGGGGGGGGAGAGAAGGGGGGGGGGGTGTAGATAAGAAATAAAGAAAGCGGGTCGCGCGGGACACTTACGTCACAGAGGCCCCCCGAAGAAAAGATTCTGGTACCGGAATCTTCCTGTGGAACGCCGACTCCACTTTCGACTTGGGCGACAGGGACAAATTAGTGGGGAGACTGGGTCGGCTGGAATGGTGGAACATCTGGTCGCAACACAGAGTTCAAAGGAGCAGGTGGGTTAGAGATCAGTGGAATGGATTCCGACTGAGGTTGGTGCGGCAATCCTGT
>CM065691.1:54869750-54877250 GCA_017654935.2 Phymorhynchus buccinoides
GTCAACTTTCTTTTCTCGCACTACCGCAGTGGAACGGCCTCCCGGAGGAAGTCTTGCCTCCACACAGTCCTGGGGCCTAAGAGGGCCTCCAAAACACCTCTACTAAACACCCATTCCTCTGGCCTTACCACCTCCCACCTCCAAACCCTGCATCCCCACACCTTAACCCCCTCCCCAAAAACACCCACACACCACCCCCAACCACCAAAACAACCATAAAACAGATGCCCCCCCCCCCCTTTATTTGCTGCAGAGTGTCACCTGAATACAAATACTCCTGTGCATGCATCATGTGGGGCCCGTCGTGTTTCCCCGGTTGATCGGGGGAGACTAAGCGGTCGTGCATGACACTCTACATGCATCATGTGTGGCCCGGGTGTCCCTGGCCAGTCTGGGTGCATTTAACGGTCGGGCATGACTTTTAACTCGTCTTTCCCTCTATCACACCCCACCCACCCCAAACCCCCTCCATCCCCCCTTCCCAAATCAAATCCTCACATATTTAACTTAATTCTTTCTACATGGTAAACTGTGTAATCTGTGAATACTCCGTTTAATTTCCTGACTGTCTTGCACCTCATTTCTTTCTTTCTGTTCTATTTCCCAATAATGTTATTATTTCGCTTTGCACTCTATCTCTTTTGCTATTTTGCTCTTTTTCGTACTACCCCCCAAAGTGCAGCAGAACCTTCAGCGTGTTTGAAGTTATGGCTGCCTAAGGAGAAGAAGAAGAAGAATGTTGATACTTACAAAGAAGGGCAATGTCTCAGAGAAGTAGGTCGTTATGTGGGAGGGAGTCTTATAATGGGAGGTCTTATAAGGGAGGTTCCACTGTAGAAGGGTGAGCGTCGGCCACTTGAGAGAAAACAGCTTACAAGTCTGGCCTAGCTGAAGAAAAATGTATTGACCTACTCGTTCTAGCTAGACACTCACACGATCATTTAGAGACCATAGTAAAGATTATCACTTGATAAAATATGAAAATAACTAGAACCCAACATTGACACCAGACATAGAGTTTTTGACTTTGCAAGCCTGTTGTGAGGAAACTAGCCCAGCGACTTAATGTCCCTTTCATGGTGCTGGGTCACATTTAAGGTCCGCCACACTGCATACGATTTGACCCCAAAATCGATACGATTGTGACGATATCTGCGAGTCACGATTCGACCGAAAATACGTCCCGTGTAAAAAAACAACTCTTCACTATACTCATGTAGACCGCAATGCACGAATTAAATGAAATATCCTATGCTGTACGATTGTGACGCTGTCTGTGCTGTGAGTCATGATTCACGTGAAATACTTCTGTCTAAAATAAATAACTCTACTATTTTCGTTCACTATACAAGCGTATATAGCAATACACGAATGAAATCAAATGTCCGATACCAAAACAAATATGATTTTTACTTTTTTACAGATTCGTGTACGGGAGGCTACAAATAATAGAGTGAACATAACGAGTGGGGTTTCATCAGATTTATTTAGGCAGTAGAATTTCACGTCGATCATGCCTCACAAGACAAGACGTTCAATGCTGCACTTGGTCATCTCCAAATATGGGAAAGTGACGCCGTCCGGCGTGACAATGTCGGTTTTCAGCTCGGCAAAAACTTTACAATGTGTATCTTTCAACCATTCAATCTGACATTAAACTGACTATAGACACCCTAACCATATCCCTAGCCCTAACCAAAGCCGTCAAATACACAACAAAAAATAAAACTTTACTGAAATGTGTAGAACCCTAACCATATCCCTAGCCCTAACCAAAGCCGTCAAATACACAACAAATAAAACTTTACTGAAATTTGTAGAACCCTAACCAGCATTATCCCTAGCCCTAACCTTAAGCCGTCAAATACACAACAAATAAAACTTTACTGAAATTTGTTTTGAGTGTTCCATGTTTGGAGATGACCAAAGTGCAGTCTTGAACGCCTAGTCCTCACACATGTCAAAATCGGATGGTGGTGGAAATCGAATCGTCATGGGCAACATGCAAAAAGCGCGACTCTCTGAATATTCCCATTTGCGCGACCGTACGAAAAAGAGCGAATGTCACTGACAGAAAGAGCGAATGTCTCTGACAGAAAGAGCGAATGTGACTGACAGAAAGCGAGAGGGTCGTTGAGGATTGGGATGGGACAAGAAGTACTGTTATGACGAGGGGTTTTTGGTAAAAGGCTAAGTCCCTAGGGAAGACTTTAGAAAATTTGCCTTTAGCCCACTTCTCTAGGGTATGGGAGATGAGCAACTTTCCCGGCCCCTTTTCATCTAATAAATTTATATTTGTGCCCGGGTTCTGGCTCGTATGGTTGTAAGAAATACAAGTGGTTGAATTGCTCTAAATGGCAGACAGAGAGAAGTAGGGTTTTACATGAAATTACAAGACTCCCACTCTCATCAGTCTGACCAAAGGGTTCAGGATTATTTGACACTTGTATTTTATTTACTCCCAAAATCTGCATGAGATTATGCAACAATAATAATAAAGCAGCTCAATGGCGCCAAAACAAAATATGGATAAAAAAAACCAATGAAATCCGAAAGGATTCACAAGACTTTTGTCTTTCTATAAGGTTCGCCCCATGCCGGAAGGGTTACTAATTATCTTCAGTGTCCGTAGGAAAGTTCCAGTGATTGGCGCGGTTTTATAAACTTAGCTCTTGGCAAGTTCCTCCGTAATGACCGGCGAGTGCTGGGGTGGCTGGGCTTGCTCGTCAGGTGAGAGTAGCTCCCAGTCGTTCCGGTTACGGCTTCGCGGGATGGCACGGTTCAGGCGTGGTAGATTCCCCCACTCCTCGCGGATTTCTGGGGTGCGGGGCGTCTTTCCCGTCTTGGTGCTTGGTGGAGTCAGGGATAATCTTCCGGACCACGATGCCCTGCTGATAATCACAGGAGAAGGTGGATGTAGGTCTCTATGGCTTAGAGACAAGGGGCTTCAGTCGGCAGGGAATTAGTGAATCCCAACCGGCTAGAAGGCTTCCCTTGTACAATAGCACTAGTTTAATAAATAAACTGAATTTCAGTTAACAAACTGAGATCAGTAAAACATAAAAAGGTGATCAATCCAACATCACTCTCCATCCAACACCTGGAAAGGAATGGTATCATAAAGTGCAAGATTGCGGCCCATAGGTTTCCTACTAAAAATAGACAAAAGGGTTAGTAGGCATAAACTCCGGTTCTGGTACCAAAAGTGTTCAAGTCAAAAACACACACACACAAATAATCAGTGCACATAAATAGAACAGAATGTTTACCACTTCTTTTCTATAACATATCTATCTACTCCTTATTCATCATTGAACATAGGATCTAGATCAAAAATAGGATCAAACAAACAAACAAATCTCAATCACCAGCCATCAATAAGACTTACTAGGTGGGCTATTCTGGCTGGGAGAGGTGTTGCTCTAGTCAGTTTCAGCGTCTTGTGTGAAAAACTTTTTCTCACTACGCCAATTATAGCCTTCACTTTCAAACAATGAAAGCCTGTCATTGGTTTATAGTAGTCGACACGTCACAAAATGATGTTCAAAATGTACCGAACAATCACGCGCCTATTACCTCCTTATCACGTGCCGACATTCAAATCCTTCTCGTGCTCGGAAAGGAAGGGTTTCAAAGGGAGCCGACTGTTGATATCACTATCTCGTGATGGAGAGATAGATCGTGGTTCACAGAGATAATGCCCTTAAGCGGCGTTCGTTTGAAGCAGCCGGGCAATTAACGTGGCGGCTGGTTCGAGAAAAATGAAAAGGAGAGAGGAGGGAGGGGGGGTGGGGGGAGAGAGGAAGGGGGGGGGGGTGTAGATAAGAAATAAAGAAAGCGGGTCGCGCGGGACACTTACGTCACAGAGGCCCCCCGAAGAAAAGATTCTGGTACCGGAATCTTCCTGTGGAACGCCGACTCCACTTTCGACTTGGGCGACAGGGACAAATTAGTGGGGAGACTGGGTCGGCTGGAATGGTGGAACATCTGGTCGCAACACAGAGTTCAAAGGAGCAGGTGGGTTAGAGATCAGTGGAATGGATTCCGACTGAGGTTGGTGCGGCAATCCTGTGTTGAGTTGTCCCAAGGTTGATTGCAGAATAGCAAACACCTCTTGCCTGAGTTTCCCCTTTAGCCTGGATTCATCATTGCTGATGATGTGGTTTGGTAGGCCGATTCGGGCGAAAATGGCTTTGAGTGCCGCAGCTACCTGACTAGCATCAAGTGAGGAGATTGGGGCGGCATCGCACTGCATGGTACATATGTCGACCACGGTGACTATGTACCGGAATTTCTTCTTCCGTTGAGGTAGAGGCCCGACCAAGTCGACTGCCACTCGCTGAAAGGGAGGGGTAGGTGACGGCTGTACGTGCGGCGGCCTGTCCCGATAGTACCTTCGGTGGGTGTTTGCGGGTACAGTGCTGCCTTTCACCTGAGGTACCTGTGGCGAGTGGTCTTGGGTCGTTAGGCGGACATTCCTTGGGAAGGATTTTCCAAGTTGTGGCGGACTTGGGGACTTGGGACAATCTGGATTGGCTCGCGCGGCAATTTGGTTTGCCGCGTTGAGAGGTTTCTTCCCTGCTGAGGGAGATTTGCTCTTTGGGAAGGAGGGAGGGAGTTGGTTTGTGGATTGGGGAGAAGGGAATCCTGCTGAAACAATAGCAGGTTGAGAGGGGTGCCCTAAAAACACATACTGTGATCCAAGTATGAGGTCATAGACAGGACTGTCCATGAGCACTGCCTTGATGGGTCCCTTAACATATCTGGTGTCGACATTGATTATGGCGACTGGCAAAGTGGAAGGGGGGATTGCATGCATCAGGGCCCTGCAGAGAGATGAAGTCTCCCGTGTATGCTGACGCGGGGACTAAGGATCCGCAGACAATGGCGTCGCATGACAGTCCAGTGTCATAGAGACACTGAACAGGGATGTTGTTGACAGTCGCCTGTCCAACGACTGACGGTGTGCCTGGACACTGGATTGGGGAGGGGTTTGTGCAATTCTGCGAAGTCGAGACGACTTGCATAGTTGCAACATTTTGCCGCTTGTAAGCAAGTTTCCTGCAGTCATCCCGATTGTGGGTGTTCGACTTGCAGTATGAACAGAATAAGGGTTGTCCCAGTGGTTGTCGTTCATGGGTAGAACTGTTTGACCCACTGTTGGAGTTGGGGTTACCCCTGCTCTGCTGTGAACCAGTGGACCCAACTACTTGCTGTAGTTTTGGCCTTTTAGGGGCGCTAGGTTCATCATGGGCTAGAGTGTACCGGTCACTTAGCTGGATGAGGTCAGCCAGAGTTGTGGCACCTTGTTCGGCAGTAAAGGTGCGTAACTCTGGGGACATGGTTTCGCGCAGTTGCTCGCCAACCATCAGTTCCCGGAGATCCTCATAGGACTCTGATTTGGCAGAAAGGGACACCCATTTTGTCAGATAGTTCCCCAGTCTATCTGAAAATTGGGCATAGGACTCTCCCCTACCTTTTCTGGTTGACCGGAACTTTTTCCGGTAGGCGTCCGCTGTCAACTGGTATCTGTTGAGCAGGGCTTCTTTCAAAGCTGGGTAGTCGGTAATTTGGCTTGACGGAAGTTTACTGTACACCTCATAAGCCACACCCCTGAGACTTTGGGCAAGCTTGAGGTTGAACTTTTCCGGAGCAAGCTCAAATTCCTGGGCCAGTCTTTCAAATCTATCGAGGAATGCATCGATAGACTCTGTTGCCTCATTGAATGCCTCCAATGTGAAGGTCATGGCTGAGGTATGAATGGGAGGGGGAAAATTTTGAGGCGCAGCAGTCTCAGAGTCTGCTGAGTTTTCAAGCTGCTTCATAGCTAGCTCATGGTCTCGCGCCTTTTCTCGCTCAGTGGCCTCAAGTTCGAGTTCTTTATTTTTGGCATCCTGCACTAGTTGCCTCTGCCTTAACTCATGAGTACGGATTTGCTCTTGAGCGTCGCGATCTTTATCTGCTTGTTGAGCCTCGCGATCTTTATCTGCTTGTTGAGCCTCGCGAGCTTTATCAGCCTCTTGAGCCTCATGGGCTCTCTGTTTGTCTTTCTGAGCTTCTGTTGAGCCTCGCGGACTTTGTCAGCCTCTTGAGCCTCCCGAGCTTTGTCAGCCTCTTGAGTCTCGCGAGCTTTCTCTTTGTCATATTCAGATATGACAAAATTGGCTAACTCTTGGCCTGCCAATCCTAGAGACTCTCCCCATTCTTTAAGCTCCCGCCTAAGTTTAACAATCTCAGCCATGGTTGTAAATACAACTATTCAAAAATAAAAACAAAGCTGCTGAGTTGAATGTATCAAACAACACTTAACTATTTCAACATAAACAGAAATAGCATGCACATCAAAATAAAGTCATAAATAGCATTCAAACAAATCAAATCAAAACACAGTGAACCAAATCACAATAACTTTCCCAGTGGACACAAGATAAGTTTTTGAAAAGGAACTACCGTTTGAATTGAAATTTGTTAGACTTTATGAAAAAAAAATATCCCGGACGCGAGCCCCCAATTAGATGTGACGAGGTAATGGGTTAAAAGGCTAAGTCCCTAGGGAAGACTTTAGAAAATTTGCCTTTAGCCCACTTCTCTAGGGTATGGGAGATGAGCAACTTTCCCGGCCCCTTTTCATCTAATAAATTTATATTTGTGCCCGGGTTCTGGCTCGTATGGTTGTAAGAAATACAAGTGGTTGAATTGCTCTAAATGGCAGACAGAGAGAAGTAGGGTTTTACATGAAATTACAAGACTCCCACTCTCATCAGTCTGACCAAAGGGTTCAGGATTATTTGACACTTGTATTTTATTTACTCCCAAAATCTGCATAAGATTATGCAACAATAATAATAAAGCAGCTCAATGGCGCCAAAACAAAATATGGATAAAAAAAACAATGAAATCCGAAAGGATTCACAAGACTTTTGTCTTTCTATAAGGTTCGCCCCATGCCGGAAGGGTTACTAATTATCTTCAGTGTCCGTAGGAAAGTTCCAGTGATTGGCACGGTTTTATAAACTTAGCTCTTGGCAGGTTCCTCCGTAATGATCGGCGAGTGCTGGGGTGGCTGGGCTTGCTCGTCAGGTGAGAGTAGCTCCCAGTCGTTCCGGTTACGGCTTCGCGGGATGGCACGGTTCAGGCGTGGTCTCCTCGCGGATTCTGGGTGCGGGGCGTCTTTCCCGTCTTGGTGCTTGTGAGTCAGGGATGATCTTCCTGACCACGATGCCCTGCTGATAATCACAGGAGAAGGTGGATGTAGGTCTCTATGGCTTAGAGACAAGGGGCTTCAGTCGGCAGGGAATTAGTGAATCCCAACCGGCTAGAAGGCTTCCCTTGTACAATAGCACTAGTTAATAAATAAACTGAATTTCAGTTAACAAACTGAGATCAGTAAAACATAAAAGGTGATCAATCCATCATCACTCTCCATCCAACACCTGGAAAGGAATGGTATCATAAAGTGCAAGATTGCGGCCCATAGGTTTCCTACTAAAAATAGACAAA
>CM065691.1:54887250-54894750 GCA_017654935.2 Phymorhynchus buccinoides
CCCCTCTTCCTTCTCCCCTCCCCAACCCCCCACCCTCTCTCCTTTTCATGTCTCGACCAGCCGCCACGTTAATTGCCATCCACCATCAAAGAGAACGCCGAGTAAGGGAGTTGTCTCTTTGTCCCCGGTCGGCATGTAACCCCTACAGAGGTTATCTCCCTTCACCCCCCCCCCCCCTCTTATCTACCCTCCTCACCATGAGAAAGTGACAACCACGGTCAATTCCCTTTGAAGACGGTTTTGCCTTTCCTATCATGAGCAAGGTTAGGAATGTCCGGCATGTGATAATGCTGTAATCGGCGCATGATTGTTCTGTACATTTGGAACATCATCTTGTGACGTGTCAATTGCTATAAACCAATGACAGGCTTTCATTGTTTGAAAGTGAAGGCTATAATTGGAGTGGTGAGAAAAAGTTGTCACACAAGACACTGAAACGTAGCTAGAGCAACACTCCCAACCAGTCATAATAAGCCCACTAGTAAGTATTATTGATGGCTGGTGATTGAGATCTGGTTTTGTTTGATCATATTTTTGATCTAGATCCTATGTTCAATGATAAATAATGAGTAGATAGATATGTTATAGAAAAGAAGTGGTAAACATTCTATTCTATTTATGTGCACTGATTATTTGGGTGTGTGTGTTTTTTGACTTGAACACTTTTGATACCAGAACCGGATTTTATGCCTACTAACCCTTTTGTCTATTTTTAGTAGGAAACCTATGGGCCGCAATCTTGCACTTTATGATACCATTCCTTTCCAGGTGTTGGATGGAGAGTGATGTTGGATTGATCACCTTTTATGTTTTACTGATCTCAGTTTGTTAACTGAAATTCAGTTTATTTATTAACTAGTGCTATTGTACAAGGGAAGCCTTCTAGCCGGTTGGGATTCACTAATGCCCTGCCGACTGAAGCCCCTTGTCTCTAAGCCATAGAGATCTACATCCACCTTCTCCTGTGATTATCAGCAGGGCATCGTGGGCCGGAAGATTATCCCGGACTCCACCAAGCACCAAGACGGGACCGCCGCCAAGACGACCCGCACCCATAATCCGCGAGGAGACCACGCCTGAACCGTGCCATCCCGCGAAGCCGTAACCGGAACGACTGGGAGCTACTCTCATCTGACGAGCAAGCCCAGCCAACCCAGCACTCGCCGATCCCTATGGAGGAACTTCAGCACAGCCATGAGTTAAGTCCCCACGACAGGGCCAAAAATCATTTGAACTTTCCTCCTGACACTGAAAATAATTAGTAACCCTTCTCGCTAGGGGCTAACCTTCTAGAAAGACAAAAGTCTTGTAAATCCTTTCCGATTCCATTGTTTTTCATTCACATTTTGTTTTGGCGCCATTGAGCTGCTTTATTATTATTGTTGCATAATCTTATGCAGATTTTGGGAGTAAATAAAATACAAGTGTGTCTTACAACCATACGAGCCAGAACCCGGGCACAAATATAAATTTATTAGATGAAAAGGGGCCGGGAAAGTTGCTCATCTCCCATACCCTAGAGAAGTGGGCTAAAGGCAAATTTTCTAAAGTCTTCCCTAGGGACTTAGCCTTTTAACCCATTACCTCGTCACACACATGCACATACACACCCCTCCCCCCTTCCCCCAGAGAGAGAGAGAGAGAGAGAGAGAGAGAGAGAGAGAGAGAGAGAGAGAGAGAGAGAGAGAGAGAGAGAGAGAGACAGACAGACAGAGAGACAGACAGACAGAGAAAGAGAGAGAGAGAGATAAACAGAGATAGAGAGGGAGATAAACAGAGAGAGAGAGAGAGAGAGACATAGAGACAGACAGACAAACAGAGAGAGACAATGAGAGATAGTCATAAACAGAGACAGTGTGCGACATAGAGAGACAGCGAGACAGCCATAGAGGTAGAAAGAGAAGCAAACAAGGGCGTCGCCGAGCGGCAGACATGTCTGTCACCAGCAATGCCACGCACTTGCGACACCCCGTAGAGTGTCACATCCTGACACAAAATTGGAAGGGATTCTGTCTTCTAGTTCACGAGATACAGCTTGAAAAAGAAACATATAGCGCAAAGAAGGAAATTTCGGTTTTCAAGGTCACACTTCAAGGTCAAGGTCAGCATGGTGATAATTTATGCTCGGATGTTTTCTTCTCTAGGGTATACAGTACCACACACAATCTGAAGCGCTTCTGTCAAGTACCAATGTGGAAAATATGGCTTAAAACCCAATGTGTAGACCCCTACCACATTCAAGGCCTACTGATCGCCCGGACCGTGACCTTGACCTTGATCTGTATGCCACCATCAGAACGGGCATAAGCCAAAGTACCTTCATGCCAAATTTGAAGACTCTAACACTAACGGTGTGGGAGTTATGGCCCCTGAAAGATTTTCGGTTTTCAAGGTCGTACGCCAAGGTCAAGGTGACGACAGCAAAATGGTTTGCGCGGATGCCTTCCTCTCATGGTGACGCACTAGCACACACAATTTGACGTGATTCTGTCAACCCGTTCGAAAGATATCCTTGGGACAGACAGAAGGAGAAAAAAATGACCCTCCGATTTTCAGGCTCCAGCGATCTTTTTGACCTTGACCTTGACCTTGATCGGTATGCCATCATCAGAACGGGCATAAGCAAAACCACCTTCATACCAAGTTTCAACATCCTATGTTGATCGGTGCCCGAAATATGGCTAAAAATAGATTTTCGGTTTTCAAGGTCGTACTTCAAGGTCAAGGTCACGATGGCAAAATGGTTTGCGCCGATCTCTTTCTATTAAGGAGGCACACCTTCACACAAAATTTGACGCGATTAGGTCAAGCGGTTCGGGAGATATCCTTGGGACAGACAGAAAAAAAAAAAAAAAAAAAAAAAATACAAACCAGCCCATCGCAAAGTCCGTTACCTTCGGTGACGGACAAAAACATAAATACGGTCAGAGAGACAGAGGCAGAGACAGAGAGAGAAACACAGGCTCTTGCTTCATACATTTATCATCAAAGAAACCCAGTCTGTTCAAGTGTGAGTTAAGGCCTAGTCACACTGCATACGAATTGACCCCATTACGATGCGATTGTAACGAAGTCTGTGAGTTATGATTCACGCGAAAAAACACCTTTCGTCTAAAAACATAACTTCCTATTTTCGCTCACTATGTTCATGTAGACCGCAATGCACGAATCAAGTAAAATGTCCGATACAGCAATAAGATATTTCATCAGATTCGTGTACGGGAGACTTACAAATGTAATGAACATAACTAGTAGGGTTTCATCATATTTGTGACCCAGCACCACGAAAGGGACATTAAGTCGCTGGACTAATGGCAACCTATGGCGATCATTTTCACGCCAGATGCACTAGGGGCTTATCACGCGATTTTCTTACTTGGGCGTAGTGAGAGAGAGAGTGATGGTAGGACCACTCACTGTCTCTCTCTCTTTCTTTATCCCCAACTAATAATATAGAGAGGATTAGCCCCACACGAGCGTCATGCCCTCTGGCGTGAGAAAAATCGCACTAAGTCTCTCATTTATCACAACAGGCTTACATTTGTTTTATCAGTTTTGAGTTATGGGTCTTTTCATGCCCTCTAGCATCCCATCGTTCATATTTATACAGGACAATCTTTGTTATTGTCTCTAAATACTCCAAAAAGTGCTTTGCAATGAGTAGGTCAATGCATTTTCTTCAGCTAGGCTAAACTTCAGACTGCGATTTCTCAAAATGGCCGACAGTCACCCTACCAACTTTGAATGCTCATAACTCTAAAACGAAACAAGCTACAAGAATGGTTCTTATATCATTCGCAAGAGAATTGTCTGAAGGTTCTAACTGTACCATTGTCTCAGAATGGTCATGTTGACACTTGGTGTCCCTTTCGTGGTGCTAGGTCACATTGATTTAGACAGTTTGGAGAATTGCACGTCAATCATGCCTCACAAATGTCAAAATCGGATCGCAGTGAATCGAATGGTATGCAGTGTAGCTGTGCCTTTAGGTTCGTTGCAAAGGGATGCAGCTTGCCGAATGACTGCTGCAATAACTGCGACAGAGGACATCCGAGTGGTTCCATTATTTGCCACCCATAAGAACATTTCCCTTTGAGGACTTCAATATCACTGGATCTCCGTCTCTGTCTCTATCTCTCTGTCTCTCTGTGTGTCTTTCTCTGTCTCTCTCTCTCTCTCTCTCTCTCTCTCTCTCTCTCTCTCTCTCTCTCTCTCTCTCTCTCTCTCTCTCTCTCTCTCTCTCTCTCTCTCTCTCTCTCTCTCTCTCTCTCTCTCTCATTCTTCGCCTAAACTCTTTACCCTTGTAAAATAAAAATGTCCAGCGTTCAGTTTTCAGTGTTCTCTGTCTGGCTCTCTGGCTCTGTCTCTCTCTCTCTCTCTCTCTCTCTCTCTCTCTCTCTCTCTCTCTCTCTCTCTCTCTCTCTCTCTCTCTCTCTCTCTCTCTCTCTCTGTCTCTCTCTCTCTCTCTTCGCCTAAAATCTCTATCCTTGTAACATACATTTTGTCAGCGTTCTCTGTCCAGTGTTGTCTGTCTCTCTCTGTCTCTGTATGTCTCTGGCTCAGTCCATCTCTCTCTCTCTCTCTCTCTCTCTCTCTCTCTCTCTCTCTCTCTCTTTCTCTCTCTCTCTCTCTCTCTCTCTCTCTCTCTCTCTCTCTCTCTCTCTCTCTCTCTCTCTCTCTCTCTCTCTCTCTCTCTCTCTCTCTCTCTCTCTCTCTCTCTCCTCTCCTCTCTCTCTCTCTCTCTCGCCTAAAATCTTTGTCCTTGTAAAATACATTTTGTCAGCGTTCAGTGTACAGTGTTGTCTGTCTCTCTCTGTCTCTGTCTCTCTCTGTCTCCCCCCCCCCCTCTCTCTCTCTCTCTCCCCCCCCCCCTCTCTCTCTCTCTGTGACTTTCTTTGTCTCTGACTCTCTGACTTCCCCTACCCCCACCCCCCCCTCTCTCTCTCTCTCTCTTTCTCTGTCCCTGGCTTTATTTGTCTCTGACTCTCTCTCTCTCCCCCCCCTCTCTCTCTCTCTCTCTCTCTCTCTCGCCCCCCCCCCCCCCCCTACACCTCTCATCTCATGGAGGCCTATAGCTTCAAAGCAGTAGGATAAAAAGCAATCAGGGGGGATGAATCAATCCCATGCACTCGTTATAAACATCAATGAGGACCAAACTAATCGCTCCTGTTGTGCAAATACCACCAACAAATTCGGCATGGGGTATGGAATTGAAGGGGGGCCGCTTCATTGCAGACGATTCTACCCCAATGCGATCCGAATTTGACGATGTCTGCGAGTCGCGATTCACGTGATTACTTCCCTCTAAAAGCATTGGCCGCTGCAACGACCACCTTTTGAAAGAATGAATGCCCTTGGTGGATGCTTGAGTGCTGAACAAACAAGGGCGTAACTCTGGCCAAAAACCCCTATTTGAGACCACTAAAATGGCTGCCTTTTGCAAGAGAGAATGCCCTTTTGGATACTGACCAACAAGGGCAGAACTATCACTGTCAAGCGCGTTGATAACCCTAGTTGCAGTGGCCAGTAGATCCCCAATACACGAATCAAATCAAATGTCTGATACAAAATTACAAATATTTCATCAGATTCGTGTACGGAGGACTACAACATAAATAATGAACAAAGCTAGTAGGATTTCATCAGATTCATTTAGAATGTCACGAGAATCACGCCTCACAAGCGTCACAGTCGGATCGCATTGGGATCGATTCGTATGCAGTGCAGAGGGCCATTGAGTCTCATAATGTCACCAGTGTGGACTGGGGAAAAAACACAACTGGAAATAAAACAAGTGCAACGCCGAGCGGCTGCAAAGTCCCCTCGCAGCATCGCCGAGCTACTCCGAAATCGGAATGTGTCGGCTGTACACATACATAAAAACGCATCAAAACAGCACGTAACTACATAAAAAAGGCATCAAAACAGCACGTAACTGAATAGGTTTTTATGTATAGCCTTGGGGTTCGGACCCGTGATTTCAGCGCGCGCGATCATGCGCACACGCGCGCACATAAAAATGCATGTGTTATAGACCATTCATCAAGAAATGTTGTGGAAAAAACTGCATTGAAATACATGCAAAACTTCGCGAGATATTAGCGATTATGTGTTTCGGGCTTTGAACCCCGTAACTGGCGCGACCTTGACCTTAATGTAAAACTAAATACATCAGTGGATAGCTTGCATCTTGGCAAACTAGTATACCAAATTTGATGATGATAGACTGAACAGTTTTTGAGAAAAACGGACGAATAGCCGGACGGACGGAGGCACGCCGGACGGACGGACGGGCACCGGACGGACGGACCAGACAAAAACAATAGCTCCCCGAACCTTCGGCTCGGGGACTAATGACAAAACTTAAAGCAAGCAAGCCTAAAACGATAATGGTTACGTCATGTAGTGGACACAATTAACGTATGACATTATGCTATAAATGAACATTATTATGACTATGACATAAGCTTCATAGTGAACTGGGAAACCCCCCAAAAAAACTGGAAATAAAACGTCCTAAGGCAAGCAACGATAATGGTTATGTCGTGTAGTGGACAATATTAACGTGTACATTATGTTATAAATAAATGAACATAATTATGGCTATGATATAAGCTTGCAATAGTATTTGGAATCGTGCAAATTGTTATCAAAACAGGGGCAAAGTTTCCATTAAATAATGCAAATGGAAACACACACACACACATATTCATACACACACGCGCGCGCACGCGCACGCACACGCACACACACACATGCGCACACGTACACACGCACACACACACACACGCACACGTACACACGCACACACACACACACACACACACACACACACACACACACACACACACACACACACACACACACACACACACACACACACACACACACACACACACACACACACACACACACACACACACACACACACACACACACACACACACACACACACACACACACACACACACACACACACACACACACACACACACACACACACACACACACACACACACACACACACACACACACACACACACATTCAGAAGAAGAATTTCAACTAAGCAAAAAACCGAAAGTTCAGAATATCTATCCAACTGGGCTAATGAACGTGCTGGAGAAATCAGATAAGAGAGAGAGAGAGAGAGAGAGAGAGAGAGAGAGAGAGAGAGAGAGAGAGAGAGAGAGAGAGAGAGAGAGAGAGAGAGAGAGAGAGAGAGAGAGAGAGAGAGAGAGAGAGAGAGAGAGAGAGAGAGAGAGAGAGACACACACAGAGAGACACAGAGAGACACAGAGAGACAAAGAGAGACACAGAGAGAGAGAGAGAGAGAGAGAGAGAGAGAGAGAGAGAGAGAGAGAGAGAGAGAGAGAGAGAGAGAGAGAGAGAGAGAGAGAGAGAGAGACACAGAGAGAGACACAGAGAGACAGAAAGAAATACAGAGAGAGAGAGAGAGAGAGAGAGAGAGAGAGAGAGAGAGAGAGAGAGAGAGAGAGAGA
>CM065691.1:54904750-54909750 GCA_017654935.2 Phymorhynchus buccinoides
CCATTCCGCTGCCTTTGTTTCCACAAATAAATCTTCCATATAGTTTTCTCCTTTGAGCTCCTCCGAAATCGGAATGTGTCGGCTGAATGCAGCGAGGAGACCAGTGAAACTGGAAAACAGACACCTATGTACCCATTGTGGCCTGGGAACGCAGAAGAAGAAGAAGAAAAATCAGATTCACTCGTATTATGCAACTTCTCAAATAATACGGAGGGGCAATTCAAGGTTAGGTAATTGTTAACAATCAGGTCGATTCTGAGTTCCCGAAACGATTCCAACGCATGTGCGCAACATGGACCATTTCAAGACTTTTAAAACATCATTTAAAAGCAAACTAAAGATTCCCTAAATTCTGAGCAGCAATTATTTACTGTTTGTAAAGTGGGTAGCAATCCAGACGCGATATATATTTTTTTCTTGACGCGATATTTTTATTTTATATAAAATGTCTGTCGCATAATATATTAAAAAAATATCCGCCCTGGATAAAAATACGTTTTAAGAAAGGCCTTATAGTCTGAACGTGGAGTCATTCGGATGAGACCATAATTCGTATGGGAGGCGAGACCAAAACCGTCGACCAAAATGATCGACCATTTTCGAAATTTGTGGATAAAAATGCCTCGTTTTCGGAATGGTCGACCAAAATGCCTCATTCTCGACGAAAACTATCGACCAATTTCGGAATGGTCCATCAAAATGCCACGTTTTAGAAATTGGTCGACCAAAACTGGGCACGAGAAAAACTGATGCATCAAAATCACGCCATGAATTATTCATCGCGTCTTTCCGAGTTTTAATGAGTGGTTGAGTAAAAACGTGTTAGAAGGCCCTCAGCATCCATCTTTGAAAACTTCCCGCCACAGACTGGATTCTGGCACTGTTCTTGTGCCCGATTCCACTCTCCGGTAAAAATCGGAATTTGTCGACCAGAAATCCGTCGACCAATTTGGAAAATGGTCGATCATTTTGGTCGACGGTTTTGGTCGAATGAATGAGCCGTCTCGCCTTCCATAAATTCGAGGCCACGTGTGCCCATGCACTTAGCACACGTTAAACTCAGTGGCAAAACAAATAATTGTCAATTGGTGAAAATGTAACACCCACACCCCCCCACACCACCCTTCCTTCTTTCCTCATCAATCACACACAAATCGCATGCAAAAAAACAAAGGGTGCCGCGCCTCTGGCTGCGACGCGCTCTCCAGGTGGGAGCAACCCGAATTTTACAGGGACGTCTCTGTGACTATGAAATACTGAATACCAAATAAATGTAGATAGCATAATATGTGTTGTTAACAAATCGGGACTTTACTGGTGTTGCACTGCCTCCGGACATGTTTGCCTCCAGGATCGTTCCCACCATCTTCATATCTACTGATGTCCCATATGTGTCTGTTCCAGACCGGAGGACGTTAAACAGATTTCCATTCATAATAAATAAAGTAAGATCACATTAACGACGCTGCATCAGATAGGGATGATCATCATGCACGTACAACTCTCCATCATACCTGCCTTTGTCTGTCAGTGTCGCTGTCTGTCTCTCTCTCTGGCGCATGCCTTGCTTGCTAATGAATTCCACGCTATGGCACGCTGCTTTCTTGTCAGACATGTCGTCACCTGTTTGCCCTGCCTTCCTGATAATCACGTTATAATATATTGCCCTGGCGCATTTTGCTGTTGCCGTGGCGTGGCCGTCAAGTTCGGTTTGGCTAGCGCTACGTTCTTCTTCTTCCATCGCCCGGACAGTTCCCTGTCAATTATCAGTGCAGATGCGTCATGCTGCCGTCATGCGCCTATCTAACAACGATAGTTAGGCCCAGCATGTCCGACTTCGGCTGGAGGGAATATTTTTGAAAGCGTTTCTGGGGGGGGGGGGGGGGGGGGGGGGGGCAGGAGAATGGTCCATAAAGGCAGACAGTAGATGACAGCAAGCAAAGGGAAAAGGCAGAGTCAAAGAGAGTGACCGATTAGAGGAAGCTACAAGCACAGAACTTCCAGAAGGTGGGGGAACTGTTTATGCAAAAGACCCCCCACCCCCGGTATCCCCACGGGGGGAGCTAGCGGTAGAGAATGGCGTGGCGTCGTTAGTAACCTGACTCTATGCATGACTACAACGCTGTGCATTAGCGTAGGATCAGAGATAATGCGTAAGCAAGCTACACTCTGCACAGTCATGCGTATGCCAGTCAGACGTATCCGACCACAACTGCCAGACAGCACGGAAGGCAGATGCTTTTCAGGACAGGCCGGGCTAGAATCTGATCATAGAGGAGAAGCCTTGCCCAGGGTACATCCCCGCGCCGCTCTCATGGCCAAAGGGATTAAAAGGCCCACCACGTCACGTGTCAAAATCACGGTTTTCACGTGTTTTCCCTCGTATAGCTGGTAATAAATCTTATTAAGAAATATTCCTAGCATAAGAGGGAATGCGACACGTGACGTGGGGGGTCTTTAAGGACGAGACGTTGTGTTAGGGCCCGTAAAGGTCAACCAATCCAAGAGCCCCCTGGTTAGAGGGCGATAGTCTTCCACGAAAGACTAACCTGTACCATGATAGTCCAATACTGTAGAAAATCATATATATTTTTATATACAGTTTGCTTAAACCCTTTTCGCGCTAGCCATTCCTCAGCCAAAAGTTATCATTAAACTTACCCCGGTCGATAACAGATTTCGTCTGCAATATCGGGGATGCCTCTGTGACGTGCATACCTCGTGTCCTTACCTCCCAAAATGAAGAACATAAGGTCACTGGATACCAGACCCTCATTTGATGCCTTTCAGTAGTGACATGGGTGTTAAATCATTGTGGTGCCAAGAGGCGACAGTGGCGGTGAAAGGGTTTTAATTGAACATGTGAATGTGGGTATGTAATTGTTTAAAGCTAATGTACAAATAGCTGGCTCTTTAAATGATACTATGGAATGGTCATCAGAGAGAAATGCTTTAGATTATCAAATCAACCCAAAATAAACTCTAAATTGACACACATGCATACTTGCCCAGGGTACATCCCCACTGTCTCGGTCAAAGGGATTTGAGGACGACATTGTGGTGTTTGGGAAGGTCCCAAAAATCAAAAATTCCCAACTGCCCCCCTATTTAGAGAGTCACAGTCTGTCACGAAAGATTAAGCTGTACCATGATATGCCAATACTGCAGACAATCATTTATAGCACAGCTCTCATTTACTGTTGGCCCTTTCTACGGGCTAATGTCAAGCGGCGATAAAACTCGCCATCTGAGAAAAAGGGCTTGTAACGCACAGTTGAAACGGATTTAGCACTGGACACTGGACACCGGGAAACTTTATTTGACAAGGAGAAAGATTTTAGGCGATGCCTATTCTTACAATCTGTCCTTGGATAAAGGAAAAACGAATTTTAAAAAATAACAATTGAAAATGGACTATTAACAGGAAAAAAGAGTATCTACAAACAAGAAACGCATTTGAAAATACGAACGTCTCTCTCTCTCTCTCTCTCTCTCTCTCTCTCTCTCTCTCTCTCTCTCTCTCTCTCTCTCTCTCTCTCTCTCTCTCTCTCTCTCTCTCTCTCTCTCTCTCTCTCTCTCTCTCTCTCTCTAATTTATGACAAGTAGGTGGTGAAAGCAACCTCGATCCAAACATATTTAACAAGTAGTTAAAAAGCAAACCAATAAACGACCAAGGCATATGAGACGTAAGCATTCGCTTGACATAATATGGCATGCATATTATAACATGTAGTTGCACAAAGGCAGTAGATAGGTCATACAGTGTGAGTTCAATATCACAATCAATATTCTGTCTTTAGCGACAAAGACAGAGACAGAGAGAGACATGTTTTAATGTTAAAAATGAGTATAGTCAATAATATTAAGTTCGATTTTGTTATTGATGAATTACGATACGGGGATGTATTTTGCGTGCTTTATATTGCTTTGTCTGTGCTGATTTTCCTTTTCCATTTTCTACTTCTATATATGTATTTTGTCCAGAGGGCTGGATGTAAAAATGCATGTGATCGCATACTCTATTACCCTCTATAAATAAAATTCAGTATTTAATTCATTCATTCTCCCTCTCCCCCCCCCCCTCTCTCTCTCTCTCTCTCTCTTTCTCTCTCTCTTTCTCTCTCTCTCAGGGCTGAGTGTAAAAAAGCAATGCTTATTCCATTACCCTGTATAAATAAAAATTCGTTTCGTTTCGTTTCTCTCTATCTGTACATTTGAGGTAATGACAATAAAATTAATGTTCAGCGTTAAAAAAAATAAAATATAAAAAAAGAATAAAAAAAAGAGAGAGACAGAGACAGACGGAGAAAGAGAAACAAAGGTCAACGCATATGGAAAGCTCTTGAATACAAAGATTGATCTGAATGTACCTGTTAGCTCAACACTTCACAGCGAAGCCCTTTATAGGTGATGACAAAGGGGGTACTCCGCAAACCCAGGAGGGCAAATCGATCCAAAGGATTTTATGCTGCTGTGCTATTTCGAAAGAGAGACAGGATTATAAAACGGTAGAGTGTGGTAGAGATACAGAGATGCGAATTATGGAGGGAAACGGAAAATAAAATAGGGTTGGGGGGTATGGGGGAGAGAGAGGAAGGGAGACAAGAGAGACAGGCAGACGAAGAGAGAGAGAGAGAGAAAGGGAGAGAGAGAGAGAGAGAGAGAGAGAGAGAGAGGGGGGGGGGTAGACAAAGAGAAAGACACAGAGACTGAAAGGGATAGCGAGACAGACAGATAAAGAAAAAGAAAACTGGCACAGAGAGAAACTCAAAGAGAAACGGACAGAATGAGAGAGAGAGAGAGAGAGAGAGAGAGAGAGAGAGAGAGAGAGAGAGAGAGAGAGAGAGAGAGAGAGAGAGAGAGAGAGAGAGAGAGAGTACGAATACGAATGTTTTATTGAGGGTAAAAAGGATAAGGTACAATAGCTTGTTTACACCTTGTCCTCTGTGTGCCCTCTGTGTGCGAGAGAGAGAGAGAGAGAGAGAGAGAGAGAGAGAGAG
>CM065691.1:54927250-54932250 GCA_017654935.2 Phymorhynchus buccinoides
AATCTACGGCAGTCTGACCAGTACCATTGTAGTAGTGATAATGGTGTAGTAACTTTACCATAACTCTCAGACATAGCATGCAACAAAACGGGATTCCTTTGGGAGCGTGTAAGTATATTAAACAGATTATATAATATATAGAAAAAATAGTATTTGCTTCGATAAAACTTTTCTGTGTCCCATGTCTGCATTTTTGAATCTCTGAAACAAACTTAGTTAACATTAACTTTATGAATTGTTCTGTGTTCTGAAAAGAAGAAAATAATAAAATTAATGTGCTGATTTACTTTTTCTCCCAATAGGGGAGGGACAGTGCCTTATACAAAGACAACTGTTTCGATCTGTGAAGATCTCATCAGTTTGCATGATCGGCCTGCAATGTGACTGTCCAGTGGATGCTAGCTTCAGCAAGAAGACATTCTACAAGATAATGGTGTCCTCTTTGCACCAAATCGAAAATCCACAATAAAAGCAAACCAGCACTAAGTTAAACCAGAAATAGTAAATATCTTATGCAAAATAATAATGTTCTGAAATTTTAATTAAAAAAACCCTAATACACACGACTAGAGAGGGCCAACTACTGAGATGATATCCAAATTAAGGATACAAATAGTATGAAAGAGAAATATCAGTGAATAGCTGAGCTCGATACCCCTAATCTAAAGGACTGAATAGTTGGTGTACTTGAAATGTATAATAATTTGCTTTGATAAAACGTTTCTGTGTCCAATGTCTGTATCATTGAACCTCAGAAACAGACTCAGTTAACGTTAACATTATGAATTGCTTTGTGTTCTGAAAAGCAGAAAACAATTACATGTGCTGATTTACTTTTTCTCCCAATGGGGGAGGGACAGTGCCTTATGCAAAGACAGCTGTTTCGAACTGTGAAGATCGCATCAGTTTGCATGTCTCCAAAGCTTATTATAGATATGAAAACAATCTCAGTTTACTGCTGGCAGCGTTCCTCCAGCCTACAGGACTCAAAAGTTAGAGCATTTGAAATACAATGATAGTAAAATTGTTTAAAGGTGGACCCTGACGGGTGAGTTTTTGCAAGAAACACGTCGAGATGAACAGAAAGACAGCCTTTTCAATGATCAGAACACTCACTTTGCTCTGGTTTCCTAGAAATTAAACCGTCAAAACGGCGATTCCTCCTTGGCGGAGTTGCCAGAGAGAGAAGCCATTTTGGATGGCGTGGGTGGAGGTCACTCATTGTGGTTGAAGCGTTTTCTTTTTTTGTAGTGCAGTAAAAAAAAAAGACATTGGAGCTATTTGCTTTGTTGTGAGCAAAACTCCTTTAGATAAACTGTATAACATTTAAAATAAATAAATAAAAAGGCTTGTATTGCGAAAGTTTCGTGCAAACGATTTGGTATAAACTCAGGCGGCCATTAGAAAAGAGACGGAACACGCCTTCTCTTTGGGTGAAATAAATTGACTTCCAGCACCTCCGCCAAGGAGCAATCGCCGATTTGACGGTTTGATTTCTATGAAAACAGAGCAAAGTGAGTGTTGTAATCTCTGTAAAGGGTGTTTTCCTGGTGATCTCGACGTGTTTCCTACAAAAAAAGCATCCGTCAGGGTGCCCCTTTGAAACTTGTTTGTCCCTATGTCTTTGAATGAGTACGAATGTGTTTATAATGGAGATGCCTTTCCCGGGGTACATCCCCTCGCTCTCGGCCGAATTTTATGCTGTGACACGTTCGTATCGTGGTATCGTTTTCATTTTATGCTAAATGAAGTTTTTCTTAGCATAAACTTTATCTGCATTTCTTTTGCCTCTCCTGGTTATAATTATATCGTCGGGCAAAAGAACCGTGAAAACATGTCGAGGGTTTTCCGACATGTCCACAACTTCAACGAAGCCTTTCATTAATCACGTGACTGCTCAACATGGCGGTCTAGCCCCCGCTTTGCCGAAACAAGACGTAACTGCTTCTGCCTGATCAACTGTCGCACCAATTACCCTGATTTATGTTTTTAATTAGCGATCGGGTATAATAGCAGAGATGTCTGTCATACCATTTTAAACATCTATGACGTCATCACTGGCTAGAGGGTAAGCAGGCGATGTTCTGGATTGTCTTGTCAAATGACAGGGGTGGGCAGAAAATTCGAGGTGCGGTTTTATTCGTTTGTCACGTCCAAACACTGCTATGCCATTACATCTTATCGGCAATGTGTACGTGCGTGGGTACGTGGGTACGTGGGTACGTGGGTACGTGCATCACACATGTAACCCAGAAAGGGGCATCACGTGTTAAACTGACCATTCTGAGATCATTATACATTTGAAAACTTCAGCCAATTCTCCTTCTAATGATGCAAGAACCATTCTTGTATCGTTTCCCGTTCCCGAGTTATGAGCATTTCAAGTTAGTAGGTTGAGCAGCGGCCATTTTGAGAAAACGCTGTCTAAAGTCTAGCCTAGCTGAGGAAAATGAATTGACCTACCCGTCTTAAAACACTTATAAGACCATTTAGAGACCATATTAAAGATTATCCTTTATACTATGAAAGATAAGATGTTAGAGAACACGAAAACACCCATAACTCAAAATTGACCCACAAAAATGATATTGTTAGCATCGCAAGCCTTTTGTGAGAAACCATCCCATCGACGTAATGTCCCTGTCGTGGTGCTGGGACACGTATGGAACGTAATTTCGCTCACTAAACTCCCGTAGACCCCAATACGCGAATCAAACAAAACAAAATACTGATCTTTCAAAATATTGATCAAAATATATATGCCAATGATGGGACGTGCAAGGCTTGTCCATGATGAAAGCCTGTCCCAAATAGAAATACCTAACCTAACCTAACCTTTCATAAGACCCGTGTGCGGAACACTACAAAATGCAGTGAACATAATTAGTAAGGTTTCATCAGGTTTATGTAGACGGTAGAATTTCACGAGAATCATGCCTCACCAAATAATGTCAAAATCGGATCGTAGTCGATCGAATCGTATGTAGCGTGGCTACTAGGACTTAAGTCGTTTTCTTCGTTTTAATTTGTGTTTCTTTTTTATGTGTGTTAATATCTCCATCTTCCGTTCTTTCGACGATGTGCACGTGCGTTCTTTCTTTCCTCGTGAGCTCAGATGCTTGATCACGTTTTTCTGGGGTTTTTTCCTCTCCGTTTTTGTTGTTGTTGACTCTCTCTCTCTCTCTCTCTCTCTCTCTCTCTCTCTCTCTCTCTCTCTCTCTCTCTCTCTCTCTCTCTCTCTCTCTCTCTCTCTCTCTCTCTCTCTCTCTCTCTCTCTCTCTCTCTCTCTCTCTCTCTCTCTCTCTCTCTCTCTCTCTCTCTCTCTCTCTCTCTCTCTCTCTCTCTCTTTCTACTTACTCTATTATCCTCAGAAAATAAAAGTTATTCATTCATTCATTCATTCTCTCTCTCTCTCTCTCTCTCTCTCTCTCTCTCTCTCTCTCTCTCTCTCTCTCTCTCTCTCTCTCTCTCTCTCTCTCTCTCTCTCTCTCTCTCTCTCTCTCTCTCTCTCTCTCTCTCTCTCTCCCTCTCGCTCTCCCACCCACTTTCGTATCCTTGTAAAATAAACTATTTGAAGTTTGAAGTTCAAAGTTTTGAAAAAGAGTGTGTCTCTGCTCCCATTCATAGGGCTCCTCTGACTCTCGTATTATTCGTACTCGTTCCAGGTTATCTCGTGTTGAGAAGAAAAGAAAACAAGGGCGTCGCCGAGCGGCAGACATGTCCGTCACCAGCAATGCCACGCACTTGCGACACCCCGTAGAGTGTCACATCCTGACACAAAATTGGAAGGGATTCTGTCTTCTAGTTCACGAGATACAGCTTGAAGAAGAAACATATAGCGCAAAGAAGGAAATTTCGGTTTTCAAGGTCACACTTCAAGGTCAAGGTCAGCATGATGATAATTTATGCTCGGATGTTTTCTTCTCTAGGGTATACAGTACCACACACAATCTGAAGCGCTTCTGTCAAGTACCAATGTGGAAAATATGGCTTAAAACCCAATGTGTAGACCCCTACCACTTTCAAGGCCTACGGATCGCCCGGACCGTGACCTTGACCTTGATCGGTATGCCACCATCAGAACGGGCATAAGCCAAAGTACCTGCATGCCACATTTGAAGACTCTAACACTAACGGTGTGGGAGTTATGGCCCCTGAAAGGTTTTCGGTTTTCAAGGTCGTACGCCAAGGTCAAGGTCACGACGGCAATATGGTTTGCGCGGATGCCTTCCGCTCATAGTGACACACCAGCACACACAATTTGACGTGATTCTGTCAACCCGTTCGAAAGATATCCTTGGGACAGACAGAAGGAGAAAAAAATGACCATCCGATTTTCAGGCTCCAGCGATCTTTTTGACCTTGACCTTGACCTTGATCGGTATGCCCTCATCAGAACGGGCATAAGCCAAACCACCTTCATACCAAGTTTCAACATCCTATGTTGATCGGTGCCCGAGATATGGCTAAAAATAGATTTTCGGTTTTCAAGGTCGTACGTCAAGGTCAAGGTCACGACGGCAAAATAGTTTGCGCCGATCTCTTCCTATTAAGGAGGCACACCTTCACACAAAATTGGACGCGATTCGGTCAAGCGGTTCGGGAGATATCCTTGGGAAAAAAACCCAAAAAAAACAACAACAAACAAACAAAAATACAAACCAGCCCATCGCAATAGTCCATCTTGGTGACGGACTAAATAAAAGAACAGTGAGTAACTACTTAAAACTCTATAAATCTCGGGGGAATAGAAGAAAGCGTGTTCACATCTTGTGCTCAGTCAGTCGTATAGTGAAAGTGAGACTAGGCGATCAAGACTGCACTTGGTCATCTCCAAGCGTGGAACACTCGATTTGGATTTGTAGTAAAGTTTTATTGTTTGTGTGTATTTGATGGTTTAAGGTTTTGGGGTTAGGGTTAGGGTTAGGGTTAGGGTTAGGACTAGAGTCAATTTAATTCCAGATTGAATGGTTACAATATACGCATTCTAAAGTTTCGCT
>CM065691.1:54937250-54939750 GCA_017654935.2 Phymorhynchus buccinoides
AAGATAAAGAAGAGAAAAAGAGATGGGGTTTCTTTTCGAATTTTGACATACTTCCCCCCCCCCCCCCCCCCCCCCCCCCCCCCCTCCCATCTTCTTTTTGTGACTAAAAAACCATCGCGAAAGAAAAAAAGAAAAGAAAAAATTCCCCTGCGGGGTGTTTGTGTTTTCTTTTTAAAATGATTTACTTTTGACTTGCATTGGTGTTCAAGTTTCGTGGATTTTTGGTTTGTCAGTAAACAGCAACAACAGTTTGGAAGTTTTCGAAGTGCCGCCTCCCTCCTCCTCCCCGGTATCACCCCCATCCCTTTTCAAACATCTCCCCTTACCCTATTCTCCTCCCCCCCACCACCCCCACCCCACCCCTTCGTAAACTGTCCCTAATGTCGCCACTATGAAGACAGGTGATTGTTTGCTGAGTGGCATGGATACTTGATTGGAGATGATTCAAATGTAGCGGAACAAAGTTTGGAGGAACGACGTTTGAAGTGAATTAGGGGACTGTTTTTACGCGCGCGCGCGCGTGTGTGTTGTTGTTGTTGTTGTTGTTGTTGTTGCTGTAAAACCCACGTATTGAAACGATGTGTGAATAAGTGTGGATATTTTTCGCCAAGGTAAGTAACATCGAGAGAGAAAGAGAGAGAGAGGGAGAGAACGAACGAACGAACGAACGAAATTTTGTTTAATCAGGGCTATAAGATAAGCATACAATTTTATTTTTTACACTCAGTCATGAGGCTAAACAAGGGTAAGCAACAACAAAATATGCACAAAAAATGAAGCGTTTGCGTAGCAAATAATAATAATAATAATAATAAGCATTCAATAAAAGTAAACTATCCAGAAATGACATAAAACAGCACTAGTATATACATCATCAATATACAAGACTAATACAGGAAGAAGGTGAGCGAGCGAGCGAGAGAGAGAGAGAGAGAGAGAGAGAGAGAGAGAGAGAGAGAGAGAGAGAGAGAGAGAGAGAGAGAGAGACACTGGACACTGGACCCTTTAATGTCATTAACACTGGGTTCTCATGACATGGGGGAAGCATCATTTTCATTGCAAAACATTGGAGAACAACAATAATAATAGAATATTTGAAATAAAGGGAACTAAAAAGAACAAAATTATTTGCAAATCAATTTCAAATTTAAATTATATGAATCAAATTAAGTATTCTAGTATATAAAGTTATCTCACACACACACACACACACACACACACACACACACACAAAAACCACACACAAACACTCACACACATATATTCTGGCCATTCAAAGGTTAGATGTTGGTGGGTTTTTTAAACTATTAAATATCCATTATTGATTATATATTTTGTAAGCATGTTTTTGATCTTACTCTCCATGCTTCAGCTATGAACTTTGCAATAGATATTATATTAGCCTCATTTTCTGATGTGAGTAGAGCCACAAGATCTTTTCTAACAGCAAATTATTTTTTAAAGACAGTACACCTGCTCCTAATGCTATCACAAATCTTTACAATAAAAAACCAAATGGACTTCATGATCAGTTACAGCATTACATACTGGACAAGGGGTTTCTGTAGATGTGTCAGGTAAAAACCACTTTTTATTGGCATTAAAACCGAAGGTACGCAATCGAAACCTAGCATAATTACTGCGGTGCCATTTGTCAGTTATAGTATATAAAAACATTTCCACCTGAAAACACTTTTAAAAGTAAAAAAAACTGTTGGTATTTATCATTAGTTTCCATCTCTGATGCCAATTTTGTTTTGAATTCTGAAATAAACTGTTGAGAGAGAGAGAGAGAGAGAGAGAGAGAGAGAGAGAGAGAGAGAGAGAGAGAGAGAGAGAGAGAGAGAGAGAGAGAGAGAGAGAGAGAGAGAGAGAGAGAGAGAGAGAGAGAGAGAGAGAGAGAGAGAGAGAGAGAGAGAGAGAGAGAGAGAGAGAGAGAGAGAGAGAGAGAGAGAGAGAGACGAACGAACGATGGCCCGAATCTTTCTTCATGGGGAAAATCAATAAGCAAATATAATAATGGGCTTGTCTTATTAATACAAATAAAAGCATAACAAAAGATATATCAAGCAATCCAAAGGCATCAAATTCAACATTTTTTATTTTATTACGTTTTACCAAAAACAACACGCGCGCACGCCCACTCTAATATGAATGTTTATGACAAGACGTTCAAGACTGCACGTGGTCATCTCCAAATATGGAAAGCGACGTCATTCGCTCGACATGTCTGTTTTTTAGCGAAAGGTTAGAATGTGCATAGATCTTTTATCCGTTGAATCTGAAATTAAACTGACCTAACCCTAACCCTATCACTAACCCAAAGCTTAAACCGTCAAATACACAAAAAATAAAACTGTACTAAAAATTGATGGTTCCCCATTTTGATATGACCATGTGCATTCCAGAACGCCTAGTGGCATTTCCTGGTAGACACTCTTTTATATCAACCCCTCACTACTTTACATCATGTCGTTTTGCCAGTTTTCCTTTTTTTCCC
>CM065691.1:54947250-54952250 GCA_017654935.2 Phymorhynchus buccinoides
AATCGCGTCAAATTTTGTGTGCAGGTGTGCCTCCTTAATAGGAAGAGATCGGCGCAAACCATTTTGCCGTCGTGACCTTGACCTTGACGTACGACCTTGAAAACTGAAAATCTATTTTTAGCCATATCTCGGGCACCGATCAACATAGGATGTTGAAACTTGGCATGAAGGTGGTTTGGCTTATGCCCGTTCTGATGAGGGCATACCGATCAAGGTCAAGGTCAAGGTCAAAAAGATCGCTGGAGCCTGAAAATCGGAGGGTCATTTTTTTTCTCCTTCTGTCTGTCCCAAGGATATCTTTCGAACGGGTTGACAGAAATTCCCTTCTTTGGGCTATGTAATTTCCCCCTAGCTTTTTTTCGTGAACTAGTGAACAGAATCGCTTCAAATTTTGTGTGGTGGTGTACCATGGTGCAAGGAAGTTTGTATAAAAGTTCAGCTGTATCTCGTGAACTACTGAACAGAATCGCTTCACATGTTGGGCTATGTATTTTATGCGTTCTGTAAGGGTGGAATGTGGTGTGTGTTATTGGGTTGGGGGGTGGGGGGGGGGGGGGGGGGGGGAGAGGACATGGTGCAAGGAAGTTTGTATAAAAGTTCAGCTGTATCTCGTGAACTACTGAACAGAATCGCTTCAAATTTTGGGCTATGTATTTTATGCGTTCTGTAAGGGTGGAAAGTGGTGTGTTTATTGGGGGGTGGGGGGGGGGGGAGAGGACATAACTCTGGCCGGGTTTGCATTGTCACAATGCGTTGCTGCCGCTCGGAGATGCCCTTGTTAGTCCGTCACCAAGACGGACGATCGTCTGGTTTGTCTGTTATTTTTTTTTATTTTTTTTTATTTTCTGTCTGTCCCAAGGATATCTCCCGAACCGCTGGACCGAATCGCGTCAAATTTTGTGTGCAGGTGTGCCTCCTTAATAGGAAGAGATCGGCGCAAACCATTTTGCCGTCGTGACCTTCACCTTGACGTACGACCTTGAAAACTGAAAATCTATTTTTAGCCATATCTCGGGCACCGATCAACATAGGATATTGAAACTTGGCATGAAGGTGGTTTGGCTTATGCCCGTTCTGATGAGGGCATACCGATCAAGGTCAAGGTCAAGGTCAAAAAGATCGCTGGAGACTGAAAATCGGAGGGTCATTTTTTTCTCCTTCTGTCTGTCCCAAGGATATCTTTCGAACGGGTTGACAGAAATTCCCTTCTTTGGGCTATGTAATTTCCCCCTAGCTTTTTTTCGTGAACTAGTGAACAGAATCGCTTCACATTTTGTGTGGTGGTGTACCATGGTGCAAGGAAGTTTGTATAAAAGTTCAGCTGTATCTCGTGAACTACTGAACAGAATCGCTTCACATGTTGGGCTATGTATTTTATGCGTTCTGTAAGGGTGGGTGGAATGTGGTGTGTTTATTGGGGTGGGGGGGGGGGGGGGGGGGGGAGAGAGGACATGGTGCAAGGAAGTTTGTATAAAAGTTCAGCTGTATCTCGTGAACTACTGAACAGAATCGCTTCAAATTTTGGGCTATGTATTTTATGCGTTCTGTAAGGGTGGAAAGTGGTGTGTTTATTGGCGGGTGGGGGGGGGGGGGTGAGAGGACATAACTCTGGTCGGGTTGCATTGTCACAATGCGTTGCTGCCGCTCGGAGATGCCCTTGTTAGTCCGTCACCAAGACGGACGATCGTCTGGTTTGTCTGTTATTTTTTTTTATTTTTTTTTTTTCTGTCTGTCCCAAGGATATCTCCCGAACCGCTGGACCGAATCGCGTCAAATTTTGTGTGAAGGTGTGCCTCCTTAATAGGAAGAGATCGGCGCAAACCATTTTGCCGTCGTGACCTTCACCTTGACGTACGACCTTGAAAACTGAATCTATTTTTAGCCATATCTCGGGCACCGATCAACATAGGATATTGAAACTTGGCATGAAGGTGGTTTGGCTTATGCCCGTTCTGATGAGGGCATACCGATCAAGGTCAAGGTCAAGGTCAAAAAGATCGCTGGAGACTGAAAATCGGAGGGTCATTTTTTTCTCCTTCTGTCTGTCCCAAGGATATCTTTCGAACGGGTTGACAGAATCACGTCAAATTTTGTGTGCTGGTGTGTCACCATGAGAGGAAGGCATCCGCGCAAACCATTTTGCCGTCGTGACCTTGACCTTGGCGTACGACCTTGAAAACCGAAAATCTTTCAGGGGCCATAACTCCCACACCGTTAGTGTTAGAGTCTTCAAATTTGGCATGAAGGTACTTTGGCTTATGCCCGTTCTGATGGTGGCATACCGATCAAGGTCAAGGTCACGGTCCCGGGCGATCAGTAGGCCTTGAAAGTGGTAGGGGTCTACACATTGGGTTTTAAGCCATATTTTCCACATTGGTACTTGACAGAAGCGCTTCAGATTGTGTGTGGTACTGTATACCCTAGAGAAGAAAACACCCGAGCATAAATTATCACCATGCTGACCTTGACCTTGAAGTGTGACCTTGAAAACCGAAATTTCCTTCTTTGCGCTATATGTTTCTTCTTCAAGCTGTATCTCGTGAACTAGAAGACAGAATCCCTTCCAATTTTGTGTCAGGATGTGACACTCTACGGGGTGTCGCAAGTGCGTGGCATTGCTGGTGACGGACATGTCTGCCGCTCGGCGACGCCCTTGTTTTTGTATTGCCATTATAAAACCTCGAGCGAGGGAGAGAATAATGAGTGTATTGTAGGTGGGGGTGGGGGTGGGGTGAGATAGATAGGAGAATTGTCATACCGGGGAACCGAAGTTTGATTTGGTAAATGTAAATGACTAAGGCCGTGTAAACACATAAGCGGATATTCCGTGCGGAATCCCGTGCGCAATCCCTAAATAAGTGAAACAAAGAAGGGAAAAGATTTGCGCACGTGTCCGAATGTCCCCTATATGCGTAGACTTGTATTATTCTTTCTTCCACTGAGTTAGGGTTTTCCGTACGGAACTTACGCGTCTAATGTGAACCCGGCCTAATGCCTTCGTTAAAAACTATTGGCCTTGCCTTTAAGGCTGTGTCAGACCAATTGACATAGGCTAGAACACCAAGGCTACATCAAAATGTTGTTACGCTCTGCATGGTTAAGCGGGGATTGTCTTTAGCCGTGGCAAGCTCCTAGCATAACACAATCACTTTCCGAAATCCTCCGAAGTCGGAATAGGAGTGATGGCTGCTCACGTGGCGGGGTAATCAAAAACGGTCACACGCGTAATGTTCTCATCCCTAGCTGGTGCATTTGTATCATATTGTTTAGGTGTTTCGGCTGTTGGGATGATCCCTGGAGTCTTTTAGCCAGGGTACGACGACAACAACATACTTATTATTATTAAAACATGGATTGCAGTGTAGAACAACTGCTGCAGCCCCCCAAAACACACAGATCTGACATACAAATACTGGTTCGACGGCCTGAAGATAACGGTTTCAGATTGGTCCAGCTATTCACGAATGTGGCATTCTCAAAATGGATCTGTTCTCAAAATATGTGCGAAATCGATCATGAGGTATCATGACATTTTATGTTTTGTTGTATTCGACACTAAATTGACCCGAAACCTATCCCTAACCCTATTCCTAACCCTAACCCTATTCCTAACCCTAACCCTATCCCTAACCCTAACCTGAAACCGTCAAATACACGACAAGTAATGTCGCACATGCGCAGACGTTTTGAGAACGCCACACCGGATCAAACTCCGATGTGAAATACGACGTGGGCGCTTCTTCTTTAAAGGCAAAACAACTGATACCAGGGATCGGGTCTAGACTGCTGGGCTAGTCGCTGCGAAGTTCTGCCTCGCATTGGCTCGGGCAACAGGGGAAAAAAGAACGGTCTCTGTCGCGAGCAGTAATTACAATGCTGGCGCGCGCCTCGCGTGAAAGCTTTATATATGCCGGCTGTGCTTTTATTATTCACATAATGCAGACTGGAGCAAGATAAGAACAGGATAGACACACTAAGAAGAAATGCAATAATATTCAGGAATACCCAATACTACGAATGGCTACACAGATTTCAAGGACGCCCACTCGAATACATTGAAGCCGGTGTCTAGAGAGCAAACAAAAAGGGTGGAGGGTGTGGTGGAGGGGGGGGGGCGGCGGTGGAGGGGGGGGGGGGTCACAAAGTATTACATACAACAAACAAACAACTACACGACAAGTGTACAGTGACGTTATTTTATTCTCAAGAGACAAAACAAAACTACTGGATATTTCGGCGAATGCGCCTTTATCGACACAGACAAACAATTAATAGCAAAATATAGCAAAAGGAGCAAAAAGCAGGCAACAGAAGGAGCAAAAAACCAACAAGATGAAAATAAAAAAACAATACTTCCCCTCTACAGTCCAATGCGTAAAAACAATAATACTAATCACAGTCCGAAGAAAGTAGAAGTTTTCCCTTTGAGTTTCTATGCTGTAAAATCTTGTTCGAACCCACTCTTAACTACCAAAATATGAAGCAACAAAATTATCATTTTTCAGTAAAACAGAATGTATATTATAAGATGGCGTTATGCAGTCTTTCAAAACGTTAACACTTCCTCAACGGTATACAGTCAAACCTCTATTTTAAAGACCCACCACATCACGTGTCAAAATCGTGCTTTTCACGTGTTTTCCCTCTTATAGTTGGTAAGAAATCTTAAGAAATCGTCCAAGCATAAGAGGGAATGTGACACGTGACGTGGGGGAGATTTAAGACTTCCAAAACAGTCAGGAAAAACGGGTCTTAACTTTGAGGGGTCTTTATAGCGGAGGTCGGTTTTATACATAAATTATCGTAGGAAGCATTATGTCCGTGCCAAAAAATAAATGGTCTTAAAGACCCACCACGTCACGTGTCAAAAGCACGGTTTCCACGTGTTTTCCTCTTATAGCTGGTAAGAAATCTTTAAAAAATCTTCCTAGCATAAGAGGGAATGTGACACGTGACGTGGGGGGTCTTTAAATGAGGAGGTCTTATAACGGAGGGTCTTA
>CM065691.1:54964750-54967250 GCA_017654935.2 Phymorhynchus buccinoides
CCTCTTGCGAGGCTATTATTGAGTGTGCGTGCCTGCCAAGAAATTTGACCCCCCCACCCCCCCTGCCGCACCCCCACATTCAATCCACCACCCAACCCTCTCTCTACTAAAATACCCCCCTCCCTTCTACACCCTGCAGTCTTTTTCCCCCCCTCACAAATTGCGGTCGGTTCGCTAAAGAACAGTATTTCTCGTGATTACACACGGTATTAGTTTTTTGCATCGATTCGTTTTATTATTAGTCCCGAGCCGAAGGTTCGGGGAGCTATTCCCTTTTTGTATACTGGTCCGTCCGGTGTCCGTCCGGCGTGCCTCCTCCGGTCCGTCCGGCTATTCGTCCGTTTTTTCTCAAAAACTATTCAGTGTATCATCATCAAATTTGGTATTCTAGTTTGCCAAGATGCAAAGCTATCCACTGATGTATTTAGTTTTACATTAAGGTCAAGGTCGCGCCAGTTACGGGGTTCAAACCCCGAAACACATAATCGCTAATATCTCGCGAAGTGTTGCATGTATTTCAATGCAGTTTTTTCCACAACATTTCTTGATGAATGATCTATAACTCAGTTGTCATGAATTTTTCTGTGCGCTCGTGTGCGCATGATCGCGTGCGCTCAAATCACGGGTCCGAACCCCCAAGGCTATATATAAAACAACTATTCAGTTACGTGCTGTTTTGATGCGTTTTTTTATGTAGTTTACGTGCTGTTTTGATGCGTGTTTATGTATGTGTACAACAACCGACACATTCCGATTTCGGAGTAGCTCGGCGGTCTATGCTGCGAGGGGACTTCTTTGCGCCGCCGCGAATCGACGTTGCACTTGTTTATTTTATGTTTGTGTGGTTTCATTTTGTTGTATCTGTCTTTGTCTCCCTCTGTATGTGGGTCCGTTTTGCTCTCTCTGTTTCTCTGCCTATGTCTATAGTCTCTCTCTCTCTCTCTCTCTCTCTCTCTCTGAATCTCTCTCATCTCTTCTCTCTCTCTCTCTCTCTAGTCTCTCTCTCCATGTCTCTCTCTACTCTCTCTCGCGTCTCTCACCTCTCTCTCTCTCTCTCTCTCTCAGCTCTCGTCCTCTCTCTCTCTCTTCTCTCACTCGTCGTCTCTCTCTCTCTCTCTCTATCCCTTTCTCCCCCTCCCCTTCCCCGTGTTTTATGTGTCTATACACCACCATCTATCTTCATTATTCCGTAATCTCCTCCCCCCCCCCCCCCACCCTCTCACTTCTTACTCTTCTCTCTCTCCCTATTCCCCACCCACCCACTCCGTGTCTATCTCTGTCCATATATCTGTCTGTGTCAGACTGTCTCTGTCTGTCTCTCTGTCTGTCTGTCTATCTGTCTCTCTCTCCCTCTCTCTCTCTCTCTCCTCTCTCCTCGCTCTCTCACTCTCTCTCTCCTCTGCCCATCCTCTCTCTCTCTCTCTCTCTCACTCTTCTTCTCTTCTTCTTCTCGTCCTTCGTTCATCCTTCCCCACCACCCCCCTCCCCTCTCTCCTCTCTTTCTCTAACCACCACCCCCCACGCACCGCACTCCCACCCTTGCCCTCCTTCCCCCCAAAAACATATCCAATTATTGCTACATGTCCGCTGCGGCGTGCTGACTGAATTTGTCTTTGATTTCCGCTCCTTCTTCTTTCCTCGCAGACTTGTCACTAGAGTCCTCCTTGGCCAGCAGACTTCAAATCCTTCAGGTCTTCCGATTCCCCAAAAAAATTCCCTCTCAATTCCCGCTATCTAGGGGAGAGGGGGAGGGGGGGACCCATTATTGGAAGAAATTGCCTCAGTCTGTTCCAATTTCCACCACCCCTCGAAACCGATCGGTCTTTCTCTTCTTCAATTGATTTTTTGTTTTTAAGAAGATTTTTTTTGGGGGGAAGGGGATTTTTTTGTAATGTGGTGGTGGTGCTGGGGGTGGGGAGGCTGGATGGGGGGAAGGGGTGGGTAGGGGTTGGGGAAAGAAAGGAGTGAGGGTGGTGCCATCATCATCATCATCATCATCATCATCATCATTATCATCATCATCATCATCAGCATCATCATCATCATCATCACCATCGTCGTCGTCGTCGTCGTCATTTCATCATCGTCGTCGTCGTCGTCCTCGTTGTCGATATTGCCATCGTCATGATCATCGGCATCATCATTGTCATCATCATCATCATCATCATCCATTGTCATCATCATCATGATCATCATCATCATCAGTATGATCATCGTCGTCGTCATTGTCATCATTATCATCATCATCGTCGTCGTCGTCATGCGTCTATTGCCACTACAACGTTGGGTCTAGCTATCTCACTGTCTGTCTCTCTGTCCCTCTGTCAGACTGTCTGTCTCTGTCTTTGTCACTGTCTCTAAATCTAGACTCCCTGTCTCTTTAGCCCCCCCCCCCCTCTCTCTCTCTCTCTCTTTCTTTTTCTGTATTTGTCTTCCTCTCTTTCTTCCTGTCTCTGTCCCTGTCTCTGTCTTTGTCTCTGTCCTTATCTCTCTTCTCCCT
>CM065691.1:54979246-54991746 GCA_017654935.2 Phymorhynchus buccinoides
TATAGTATTTGTTTGTTTGTTTAACAGCTGTATCTGAAAGGTTGGATTTTAAAAAAAAAGCACAAATGCATGCAAATGTGTCAAGGCCGCATACATACTTACCCACAAGCAAACCATACACAATACAATATTATACAAAACTCATTACAGAAAGACATTATACTGGATATATAGCCTACAGGACATGCCTTGGCAACGACATACAACATCACTAAAACACCCACACGGCCGCGCGCGCGCGCGCGCACCGCATATGCGACACACACACACACACACACACACAACACACACACACATCAACTACACACAGACGCACACACACACAGCACACACACACACACACAACTCACGCCGCAATCTAGTCAAACACAAGCACACGGAAACGAATGTCAGACAGCTTGGGACTAAATTACAAATAATAAATCAGGCATAAACTGTAAATTAAACGAGATGCAGAGGAGAGGAGAGAGAGAGAGAGAGGAGAGAGGGCGAGATAGAGAGGCGGGAGAAGAGATAGAGATGATAGCATAGGAGAGATAAGAGAGAGAGAGAGAGAGAAATACGGAGAGCGAGGAAGAGAGATGTGGGGAGGGCAGAAGAGAGGAGAGGAGCATCGAGGAATCGGAGCGGGGAGAGACGGGAGGATGGAAAGGAGACAGGAGAGAGGAGAGAGAGAAAGAGAACTGAGAGAGTAGCGAGAAGAGAGAGCGATAGAGAGCGAGACGAGAGCGAAGGGAGAGGAACGACCGGAGGCAATGTAACACGAGAGAGCGTGAGCGACGAGAGCGAGAGAAGAGAGACGAGAGAGAAGAGACGGGAGAAGCGAGCGCCCGATCGAAGAGACGAGAGAGAGAGCATGAGACACAGTGAGTGAGGAAGAGGGAGGGAGGGATCTAGGGCGGAGTAGTGGGAGAGAGGGACGAGATGAGAGAGAAGCGCGCGACAGAGAACGAATCGATACGAAACGAAGCGAAGGTTTTTTGTTTATGCAGCGGTCAAAATGAGAAAGATTACATATGGAGGAGGTAGATAGATGAGAGGAGATGAGTGTCATTAGAGTAGAACAAGAGAGAGAGAGCGGAGGAGACCAGAAGAGACGATCGAGTGGGAGGATGATATGAGACGAGAGTAGAGAAAAGCGAGAAGGCAGTTTGAGAAAGGAGGAAAGAGAGAAAGAAGAGCAGGAGAGAGACGAGGCAGAGCGAGTGAGAGGTTAGTGTAGACAGAAGGGAGAGAGAGAAGAGACCTAGCGAAAGATGAGTTGGAGAGACTAGATGATGCAGAGCGACTGGATATATGGAGAAACGGGCGAGAGAGGGAGTGAATGGAGTCGGAGTAAGAGGGAGTAAGCAGAGGATAGACTGTGGAGGAGAGCTTGGTTTTATAGCCAGAGAGGAGGATATATCCAGAGGAGAGAGAGTTTGAGACATATGAGATGGTTCCCACTATTCCTTAACTGGAACTTCCTTTCTGTCTTTCCCGCGCATCTCCATACACTTTCCCCTCCTTTTCACGTGTACGCCTTTTCATCCGTTGTTTTTTAGTTTTCCCTGTTCCTCCACCTAAAAAGTTCGCCTCCGCGGTCATACAGCCGACACATTACCGTTTTCGGCAGGAGCTCGAACGAAAAAAGCTAGAACATTTATTTATAATCCATAGTTTTGCCAAACAAAGGCCAGATGACTGGGCAAATATACAGTCGAGAAAGTACAGTAGAATGATATAAGGCAAAGGGAAAATACTCAGTATTCGAGATAGAAGTGACAGATTAGAGGAAGCAAACAACCACTACACATCAATAAGTGTGTGGGCACTATTTTTTATTTTTTCGAAAGACCCCCGTATATACCCCCACGGGGGCGCGGTGATAAATAATGGTACATTTTGGTTTCTATGCACAGTAAACGTGGGTTTTCCTATTACAGTCATTGACATTTCTTGTTAAAAACCACACCTTAGGAATAAGTAATGCCCGCTCTCTCGTCCTATCTCCCTCTTCCTTCCTGTCCTCTCTCTCTCTCTATTCTCTCTCGCACGTCTCTATATAATCTCTCTCTCTTTCAACTCTTTCTCACTTGCCCCCGTCCCCTCGACAATGTGGCGAGCCCCCCCGCTCTGCCTCCTCCTATCTGTCTGTCTTTCTATCTCGCCTCTCTCTCTCTGTCTCTCTCTCTCCTACCCCCCTCTACTGGCTCTCTCCCCCCTTATCTCTCTCTCCCTCTCTCTCTCTCCTCTCTCTATCTGTCTCTCTCATGTCACTCTCTCTCTCTCCCCACTCACTGTATCTCTCTCATCTGGTCTCTCTGTCTACCCCCCCCTCTCTCTCTCCCCTCTCTCTCTCATCTCCCTCTCTCTCCTATCTCTGTATCTCTCTCTCTCTATCAACCTCGCCCTCTATCACTCTCACCTTTCTCCCCTCACCCCCTTCTCTCCGTCCCCCCGTCTTCCCCCCTCCCCACTCTCTCTAAACTCTAACCCTCTCCCCGCTGCACTCTCGCCTCACCTCTCCTCACTCTACTCTGCACTCCCTCTCTCTCTCCCTCCCCTCTCTCAATCCCCCCTCTCTCTCTCTCTCTCCTCTCTCTCGCGCTCTCTCTCTCTCACTCGCTCTCTCTCTCTCTCTCTCCTCTTCTCTCTCTCTTCTCTCTCTCTCTGTCTTTCTCTGTCTCTGTTTCTCTCTCTCCTCTCTCTCTCTCCTCCCCCCTCCCTCATCTCCAGCTGTTGTCCACTTGATCTTGAAAGTGTCATGTTACGGAGTAAATGAGGATCTGGGGACCCCCGGAGCTTCTATGAAGACAAATGTCGAACAGCGAACAGACTGACAAGAGAGAAAATTAATGCCTGGCTACTTCCAAGATAGGATTGTGTGGTTGTGTGTGAGTGGACGAATCAATGCGAACGAAGCGTAAGTTGTTACGCATGTGCGTAAGCTTATCCACATAGAGACTGACGCGTTTGTGTGTACATTATATTCACAATGTAGGCTACAGTTTATAGAAGATACGTACATTGAGTCGCAACGTGTTCATGAGTACAGACTGCGCCATATTTATCTCTGTCTCTCTCTGTCTCTGTCCTTGTCTTTCTCTGTCTGTGTCTCTGTCTCTCTCTCTGTCTCTCTCTCTCTCTCTCTCTCTCTCTCTCTCTCTATCTGTCTCTCTCTCTAGAGTGTCTCTCTCTCTCTCTCTCTCTCTCTCTCTCTCTCTCTCTCTCTCTCTCTCTCTCGATCTCTCTCAGAATTCCTCTCTACCCCCCCTCTCTCTCTCTCTCTCTCTCTCTCTCTTCTCTCTCTCTCTCTCTCTCTCTCTCTCTCACACACACACATACACACACACACACACACACACACACACACACACACACACACACACACACACAACACACGGACGCTCAGATTCGCGTCCAGTTTTCTCTCTCCGAATGGGATTTGCATTCAATTTGCATATCTCGCGAGAGTGGGATGTCTTTGCGTGAAATGGACAAGGTAAATCTGATGGGCTGTCCCAATTTAGTCAGGTCTAAAGACAAGCCGCATTACTAAGCGTCCAATGTTCTGTATCAAACTCTTTGTTGCTATCTTTTGCAAGACCCCCCCCCCCCCCCCCCCCCAAAAAAAAAAAAGTACACAAACGAAAAGAAGAAAGATAGAGAGAAAAGAAACAAATAGAGCATAAATAGTAGTGGAGAAAGGGAAACACAAGGCAGGTACATTTTCGAGAGGGAAAAAAAAAGACCCCAAAAATCAAAATACAAAAAAAGATGTACCAAAAAAAACCCACAAGAGTTTGCGGTATTTACGTGAATGATAAATAGCTCTGAGAGAGAGAGAGAGAGAGAGAGAGAGAGAGAGAGAGAGAGAGAGAGAGAGAGAGAGAGAGAGAGAGAGAGAGAGAGAGAGAGAGAATCAGATATACATGCATATAGACTGAAAACACGATTGCAGTACTATGCATAACAAGCTATGATGAATTGCAGTGCTGTGTGCCTAGAGAAAGCACGAACATAATGCACACACTGCAATACAGAACGCATCACCAGAAACGCTAATATACCGATCTCCAAACATGAGAAAGAAGGCTCAGCCGAGTGCCACCAAAACACTTATTGTAACATCTAATTATCACATTAACTCCTTGTTTGTAGATCTCATTATTATCATTTACATTTCATTAATGCGTTTAACTCAGTGTAAAATGCGCGTGAGTTTTTGTGCAAGAATACATATTGAATATCATTAGGTCCGTGCATTCAAACATAATTAATATCATTAGAATGTATTTACCGTTTGTCAACACCAACACGATATTTACAGCTGTTATCTATTTTTGTTGGTAATCATTAGCTTCTGAAGTTTTGATGTACAAAAGTCGACTAGATTTCCACCGCACCGTTCGTCGCGCTTTTGTTGTGAAGAAAGCCAAAAGATCTTGTCTTGCTTACTCACACGTCAGCACCACTTTTACGTCATCAAACAAAAAATGCGTCATTGGGTGATGACAATTTTCTGGGCGACAAAAGTAGGGGATATCAGGGCTTGTCCGACCCCGCGACAGGTTCCTCATTTCATTTTTATTGCTAAGTGTTTTGCTGTAGAATTATTTCGATCTTGTGAAAGCCTCCTGCTGTCCTCCTGCCGTGTCCTGTGTAAGATTGGAAAGGGTCCATTAATTTGAGAACAGTTGAGAGCAAAACAGTCTAATTTTTGCTATTATTTGTAACGAATGAATCTCAATCAACTGAATTTTCTATAAACGTAAACTATGTTGTCGACATGTCCATACATTTACTCAACAAGTGGTCTAAAAATTAGCTTCTATTTCAGTTTGGCTTACCTTTTATGGCGAGAAAAGCTAAAAAGTAGGCGGACCAGCTCCGTTCTCCCCTATTTTCAATGCAGTAAGTTTACTTTATTTTCCACCCCGAAACTGATCCAATAATCTGTGCAATAAGAGTTTTAAGCACTAAATATAATTCGGGACATGACAATTGCTATTGCGAAGATTTGTTCAATTTGCATTAAAAATAGCTCTCAACCTTGTAAACTGCAGACTATATTCTTTGTGGATTAATGGATTAATTTTTGCTATGTTGGTGGCAGCGGTTGCTATGATTCAGATCTACATGGAGGCGCATCTCGCCTCTTCAATGCATTGTGATTTTCTGCTGTTTTTATATAAATGGTTATAAAGATCGGTATATATAATACGTTATATTATTTGGATTTGGGCATGGTACATGACGACACCGTGTTCTTTAGCATACTCGAGCTGAAGCTCTCGTATGCTAAAGAACAAGGTCTCGACATCACAAAAGTCATGTACCTTGCCCAAATCCAAATAATTTATAATACAGAAGTCAATGCTGGTCAATAGCAGTCTATGTTCATTCATTTTCATTAAATCTACAGCCAATCTTAAAAAACCAAGGGCATCCCGATCGGAATCGCACGAGCGGCGGGAGCGGCAACGCGGCAACGACATTGTAGCAATGCAAACCCGGCCCCATAGGTGGGCCATATGTTCTGCCCCCCCCATCCCCCCCCCCCCCCCCCCCCCCCCCCCCCCCAATAAACACACCACTTTCCACCCTTACAGAACGCATAAAATACATAGCCCAAAATTTGAAGCGATTCTGTTCAGTAGTTCACGAGATACAGCTGAAATTTTATACAAACTTCCTTGCACCATGGTACACCACCACACAAAATGAAGCGATTCTGTTCACTAGTTCACGAGATACAGCTGAACTTTTATGCAAACTTCCTTGCACCATGGTACACCACCACACAAACTGTGAAGCGATTCTGTTCACTAGTTCACGAAATAAAGCTGGGGGGGGGTATTACATAGCCCAAAGAAGGAAATTTCGGATTTCAAGGTCAAACTCAAGGCCTACCCCTCTGCCAATTTTAATCAAGATCCAAACAGTAGTTTTTTAAGATAATCGATACACAGACAGACACACACACAGACACACAGACACACAAACCGATCGCAATACATCGGCCTCTGTCCGGGTAAACCCCCCCCCAAAAAAAAACCCATTCCAGTCAAGCCCAGCCACCCTCATTAGCATACCACGTCATTGCTCACGCGCGCGCGCGCACGTGACTGCTAATGACCACCTAGGTGGAAGAGCGCGCGGGGAGCTAATTAATCCGACTTGGGAATCCGGGGGTGGGGTTCGAAAGTCATCATCCGGTGCCATACTCATGACTGCGTATGAAGCAAGCTAACACGGGTAATAAATAGCATGTAACTTAGAAGAAACTGCTGCCACGACGTGTGACTGATTTTTTTGTAATAACGTACTACTACCCGTCTTAGCGTTTCTAGACGAGCTCATGATTACGGGATCTGGTTCGATTTTGTGCCCCTAGATTAATTCGTTAGAACGGGTGTACTTTGTGATGGAAAGATGGACCTGCCTTTCAACGTGTTTTTCTTTCCGTCTGTCTGTGCGTCTATGTTGCGGCCAATCCGTGAAACTGCCCATGACAAGGGCAACATGGTTTGCCCAGTTCGTCACATAGCCAAATTAAAACTCGCTGTTTTAGAAAAGCACTATGAATGAAAAAAACGTTTTCGTTCATGAATATTCAAGAGATCAAGAATTGGTTTCAACGAATGATAAATCACACCTGTCGTAGATGAGTTTTTAAATTATTTTATTCAAACGTTTGATTAAAAAAAAACAAAAAACATGTGCTTCAGACATACCCCCAGAGTAGCATTTGGTAGAGTTGGGGGGAGAGCAGGATGGGGGGTGGGGTGGGGTGAAAATACAATGTAGAAACAAAATGTGGTACTGTTGAATCAACCTTAACCAATACCTTTCTATTTCCATCCCCACCCCCCCCCCCCCCCCCCCCTCTCTCTCTCTCTCTCCTTTTCATTTTTCAATTGAAATGTAATGTCAACTTTTGCTACATGTGTTCACTTTAGCACGAGATTTGTTCTCTTCACCAAACCTCCCCCTCCCCACCCCTTAAACACAACTGACCCTTGTTTCCAACTTCTACCATCTGTGATTGCGTACTCACTGTCCCCAACCTCTCTCACTTCAATCCCCCCCTCCTTGATTTGTGTTCACAGCCTTGCTCTTTGGTTTCAACTTTGTTGTATCATTTACACGTTGGACTGTAGAGGGGAAGTATTGTTTTTAGTTTGATCTTGATGTGTGTGTTTTTATTTTTTGCTCCTTCTGTTGCCTACTTTTTGCTCCTTTTGCTATATTTGATGTTTGCTGTTTAATTGCTTGTCTGTGTTGATAAAGGCGCATTCGCCGAAATATCCAGTAGTTTTGTTTTGTCTCTTGTGAATAAAATAACGTCACTTTGCACTTGTCGTGTAGTTGTTTGTTTGCTGTATGTTCCAGTGACGTTGCAGTCTGTTTCATTTTTTTGAGTGAATGGCAACTGAATAATTTGATATACATTTTGCATTGCGTAAATTGGGAAAAGCATTTTGCCCATTTCATAGAATGGGCAATTTCACGGATTGGGCGTAACATGTGCCTATTTATCTGTCTCGGCATACATCTGTGGCAGGTACGGGTGTCAAGCAACTTCCCGAGCCTAAACTGCTGAAGCAGTCATGGTAAATATTGGTAGAATGTTCCCTTGCGTACGCTGATGCCGACGGCCATTTCACACGAAGTCAATTTATACAAAAGATAAAATTTCAGGCTTATTTACATATTCAGATTTCCTCTTTTCTTCTTTGGACAGAGACAGCTTCATAATTTAGAATTAATATTAGAAGAAAAAACAACAACAAAGCATTCACAGATATTACAATTTGTGTGTGTTTGTGCAGTGTGCTTTTTGTTTATTTTCAATGGACACAATGCAGCCACAAGATTTTTTAAAAAGCACATCTTGTGATTTGCCAGTTGTAGTGCGACAGGTCATTGTCTTATGACAATACAGACACACCTTGACATGCCGGTATTTTACTGTCGTAGAATATTCCCCCCTCCCGCTCTCTCTCTCTCTCTCTCAGCTTTTTTTCCCTCTCACTCTCTCTCTATCTCTCTCTCTCTCTCTCTCTCTCTCTCTCTCTCTCTCTCTCTCTCTCTCTCTCTCTCTATCTCTCTCTCTTCTCTTCTCTTCTCATCTCTCTCTCTCTCTCTCTCTCTCTCAAACTAAAAAGGACGTTCGCATGGCTCGTCATTTTGTTTGTTCGTCCTTCACTAAAAGGAACAACGGATAGCACTAACATACGACTGGTCACTTCGGTCCACGTCAGTTCTCCTCCCCTCTGACCCTTCATCACTATAATCATCATCCTACTCATCCGGCTACATTAATACCCAAACCCGAGTAATTAAGCCTTTTTTCACGTGGGTTTGACCACGCGATGTTAATTAGAACATTCATCTCGCCGTGATTATAGTCAGTAGCGATTAGTTCGAATCAGTGGTAAAGAGAGAGTCTTTCCCCCAAAAATGTCCCATCTGCTTTTGTCGCCGGAAGCTCACTATCCACGCGTGAGTAGTCAAGGCTGCTCTCTCATTGGCTGTCCGCGTTTTCGAGCATGCGCAGTCTAGTCGTAGATAAAGCACGGTAGGTGGTGGTTGGGGGACAGGTGGTGTGTGTGTGTGAGTGTGTGTGTGTGTGTGCGTGTGCGTGTGTGCGTGCGTGTGCGTGTGCGTGCGTGTGCGTGTGTTTGTGCGTGCGTGTGTGTGCGTGTGTGTGTGCGTGTGTGTGTGTGTGTGTGTGTGTGTGTGTGTGTGTGTGTGTGTGTGTGGTGCGTGTGCGCGCGAGCGCGTGTGTGTGTGCGTGTGCGCGAGCGCGTGTGTGTGTGTGTGTCTGTTTGTGTCTGTGCATGTGTGTGTCAGAGAGAGAGAGAGAGAGAGAGAGAGAGAGAGAGAGAGAGAGAGAGAGAGAGAGAGGAGGGGGCATACGAACAAACGAACCTTTTTTTATTGAGGGAAAAGAATAAGCACTATACAGGCTTGTTGGCATCCAGCCCTCATCAAAAATGAACAGGGAGAAGAAAAAACAATCACCACCATGAACAATAAATGTAAAAATTAAAAAAAGAATGAAAGTGAAAAAGCATGAACAACATACAGTGCATACTTATCAATTAACCATGAAAAAACATCAAACACATTGAAATCAAAGTTACCAATTCACAAATTAAAAGTAACGCACTCACATGGCACGCACACGTCACACACACACTGCACACACACACACACCACACACACACATACACACACACACACACACACCACACACACAACCACACACACACACACACACGGACACACACGCACACGCACACACACACACACACACACTACGCGGCGCGCGCGCGTGCACAGACACACGCACCGCACAGACAACCCACACACACATATACGCACGCACGCACGCACGCACGCACACACGCCAGCACACGCACACGCACACACACACCACACTCACACACACACACACATGCACATACACACACACACACCAACACACACAACACAAACACACACACACACACACACCCACACCACTCACACACACACACACACTGCACTCTCACACACACACACACGCACACGCACGCACACGCACGCACACACACACGCACACACCACACACACACACACACACACACACCACACACACTCCACACACACACACATACACACATACATACACACACATACACACACACACACACACACACACACCACACCCACACCACACCACACACACACAGGACACAACACACACACATACATCACACACACACACACACACAAACATGCACACCCACATGCCACATAACACACACACATACAACCACACTATCTCTCCCTATCTCTCTGTCCCTCTCTCCCTATCTTTGTTCTCTCTCTTTCACACGCCGGGACACATGCGCGCGCGCGCGCATGAATAATACCTGTCAAGAAGTAAAAGGGACAAAAGCAAAGTTACATTCACATCGGGTATCTTAAGGAAACAGGGGGTGGAATCTGGGAGAAGGTTTAATTATATGAACAGCATGTCATAGAATTGAATTATAAAATTCGGTCAAAAGAAATGTTCGATAGTTCTTTTTGAAAATAAATATTGAAATATAATTCTTTTTAAAGCTTGTTTCAAATGCGAGATTGCCCAATATGGCATTCCACAAGTCCCCGCCTGAATAATAGAGAGAGAGAGAGAGAGAGCGAGAGAGAGAGAGAGAGAGAGAGAGAAGAGAGAGAGAGAGAGAGAGAGAGATAGAGAGCGGGCAGAGAGGCGGCCCATATCATGATGATAATGACAGTAATGATTATTAATATTAATGATGATAATTTCAGTTATTTAAAAATTGCTGCTGGAATATGTTTTTGTGACCCCGCATTTCGATCCAACATCAACATTCCTCTTTGTCTCATTCCCTGTCTTTAAAGGTGGACCCTGACGGATGATATTTTTTGCAAGAAACACGTCGAGAGATCACCAGAGAAAAGACAGCCTTTTTCAAGGTTTCGGAACACTCACTTTGCTCTGGTTTTCCTATAAATTAAACCGTCAAAACGGCGATTCCTCCTTGGCGGAGATGCTGGAGAGAGTAGCCATTTTGGATGGGGTGGGTTGGAGGTCACTCATTGTGGTTGAAGCTTTTTCTTTCTTTGTAGTACAGTAAAAAAAAAAAAAGGGAGCTATTTCCTTTGTTGTGAGCGAAACTCCTTTAGATAAAAAACTGTATACACTGTTTTTAAAAAGAAAAAAACAACCGCTTGTATTGTGGAAATGTTGTGCAAACGATTTGGCGGCCATTAGAAAAGTGACGGGACACGCCTTCTCTTTGGGTGAAATAATTTTACTTCCAGCACCTCCGCCAAGGAGGAATCGCCGATTTGACTGTTTTGATTTTTAAAAAAACGAATGGGGATGGTACACTCTACATTTGTGAGATCGAAATGGGAAAAACGAAAACAGCATTTTAGGTATTAGGTATTAGGTATTAGGTACTTTATAGTCACAGAGGCGTCTCTGTGAAATTCGGGTTGCTCCCACCTGGAGAGCGCGTCGCAGCCAGAGGCGCGCCACCCAATTTTTTAATTATTTTAATTTTTATTTTTTCATGCGATTTATGTGTGACTGATAAGGAAGGAAAGGGGTGGTGGTAAATTTTGACCAAATGACAACTTTTTCGTTGCCACTGGGCTTAGCGTATGCTAAGTCAGTGCATGGGCACACGGTACCTCGGTTTATCGTCTCATCCGAAAGACTCCACGTTCAGACCGTAAGGCCTAGTGCAAAGTGAGAGGAAACAATCCCCTGTACCCAGGTTCGAACTCGGGTTTACTTGACACGAAGCGAACGCGCTACCACTGTGCCACTCTACACCACTCTAATGGTATGATATGCGTACCGCTACATGACGTATTCGCCCGTTACTGAAACGGCTTTCATCATTGGTTGACATTAGCCTGTAGTAGGGGCCAACAGTAACATGAGAGCTGTACAATAGATGATTGTCTACAGTAATTGAAAATCATGGGTACAGCTTAGTCTATTGCGGAAGACTATGACTCTCGAACGAAGGGAGCCTTGGCACCGGCTCTGGTGCTGCAGCCAAAGGGATCGGTTGGCCTTTGGGCACCTTCCCCGACGCCAGCTGTGTCCTCAAATCCCGTTTGACCGAGAGAGTGGGGATGTACCCTGGGCAAGGCATCTCCACTATAAACAAATGATCGCCCAGCCCGCTAGAATGGTATCTGCCCCCTCTGCTATCTGGCAGCCATGGTCGGAAACGACTGACTGGCACACACATGAAGCATAGCATCATGTAGGCTATGCGTCCTGTCATCCCTTACACATGTAGTCATCAGTATCACTGTAAGAATGTTCACTCTGATCCATTTACAGAACCGTTTGTTTCACAATAATGTTCTTTGCTTATGTACATTTTGTTTTTTTAATCTTCGCTGACTGTTTGTGTTTTTCGTTGTCTTTCTCTATATATTTATCTCCCACTCTCCCCTCCTCTCTCACTCTCTGTTTCCCTTTCTCATTCTCTCTCTATATATATCACTCTCTGTTTTCACTGTCTCGTGCTCTCTCTCTCTCTCTCTCGCTCTTCTCTCTCTCTCTCTCTCTCTCAGTCTCTTCTCTCTCTCTCTCTCTCTCGCTCTCTCTCTCTCTCTCTCGCATCTCTCTCTCTCTCTCTCTCTCTCTCTCTCGCTCTCTCTCTCTCTCTATCTCTCCTCTCTCTTCTCTTCTCCATACTCTCTCTCTCCTCTCTCTCTCTCTCGCTCTCTCTCTCTCTCTCTCTCTCTCTCTCTCTCTCTCTCTCTCTCCCTCTCTCTCTCTCATCTCTCTCTCTGTCTGTCTCTCTCTATTATATATATATATATCACACTATGTTTCACTGTCTCTGTCTCCCCCTCTCTATGTCTGTCTATGTGTTTGGTCTATGTATTTATTATTCCCCCCCCTCTCTCTCTCTCTCTCTCTCTCTCTCTCTCTCCTCTCTCTCTTCTCTCTCTCGTCTCTCAAT
>CM065691.1:54996746-54999246 GCA_017654935.2 Phymorhynchus buccinoides
GAATGCGCGAGACTGTTTGATTAATTGTTTGTATATATTATATCTGTGAATGTGCATGTACTTTGAAATCAATGATAATTAGCCCACTTTTTGGGAACCATCCCTCGTGACATGGGCCAATGGCCTATTCATTAAAATCGTTCAGTGTTCTCTCTCTCTCTCTCTCCCCCCCCCCCCTCTCCTCTCTCTCTCTCTCTCTCCTCCTCTGTCTCTCTCTCTCTCTCTCTCTCTCTCTCTCTCTCTCTCTCTCTCTCTCTCTCTCTCTCTCTCTCTCTCTCTTGTTGTCTCGTTCCTCGTCTGTCTGTGTATCTGTCTTTATCCCTAATTTTTGTTGTCTCCTTTTTATACAAATGTCTTCGACCCCGCCTCGTTCTCTGTCCTTTACACCATTTGTTCTGCAGTTTTATACATCTCTGTATCCCTATATTTGTATCTCTGTTTGCGTCTCTGTCCTTCTGCCTGTCCCATCTCTCTCTCTCTCTCTCTCTCTCTCTCTCTCTCTCTCTCTCTCTCTCTCTCGCTCTCTCTCTCTCTCTCTCTCTCTCTCTCCTCTCTCTCTCTCTCTCTCTCTCTCTCTCTCTCTCTCTCTCTCTCTCTCTCTCTCTCTCTCACTCACACTCACATTGAAAACAGTCTTGCCCCATCATACGCCTTTGTGTCTATGTTTTTGACTGTATGTCTGTCTGTCTGTCTGTCTGTCTGTCTGTCCTCTCTCTCTCTCTCTCTCTCTCTCTCTCTCTCTCTCTCTCTCTCTCTCTCTCTCTCTCTCTCTCTTCTCTCTCTCTCTCTCTCTCTCTCTCTGTGTCTCTCACTCACATTGAAATAGTCTTGCCCCATCATACGCTTTTGTGTCTATGTTTTTGACTCGGTCTCTCTGTCTCTGTCTCTCTCTCTGTCTCTCTCTCTCTCTCTCTCTCTCTCTCTCTCTCTCTCTCTCTCTCTCTCTCTCTCTCTCTCTCTCTCTCTCTCTCTCTCTCTCTCTCTCTCTCTCATTGAAATAGTCGTCTTGCCTCTTCATACGCTTTTGTGTCTTCTTTATGATTCTCTCTCTCTCTCTCTCTCTCTCTCTCTCTCTCTCTCTCTCTCTCTCTCTCTCTCTCTCTCTCTCTCTCTCTCTCTCTCTCTCTCCTCTCTCTCTCTCTCTCTCTCCTCTCTCTCTCTCTCTCTCTCTCTCCCTCTCTCTTTCTTTCTAAGTCTGTGAGTGAAAGTTCGTTTAACGTCATCCGGCCTGCGAGAACAGGCACATGCGGGACATTGATAACTATTAAGATAATGGGACGATCCTGGGTGTACTGCAATACCAGGAAAGTCCCGACGTTTTTAAATCATAAAAGATAGTAAAAAAAACCACCCGATTAATGTGTTCCTAAGTCAGTCTGTTTCTTCTCTCTTTTTGTATATTTCTCACTCTCTGTCCCTGCCCTCTCTCTCTCTCTCTCTCTCTCTCTCTCTCTCTCTCTCTCTCTCTCTCTCTCTCTCTCTCTCTCTCTCTCTCTCTCTCTCTCTTTTTAAAATCTCTGCCGCCATCCCGTCCCCCTCATACCCTCTCCCCCCCCCCGTCCTCCTCCTCTCCCCCACCCTCCTCCTCTCCCCCCCTCTCATCCCCCCCATAGACGAGTAATCAAGAAGATGAGAGAGAGGCTTTGTCCAGGAAATGAGAAGACGTCCCCTCCAGGCTCCTTCATCCGGTCAACGCAGAAACCTTAAAAGGACAACCCGGCTTCTTCCTTCCTCCTCCTCCTCCTCTCCTCTTTAGTAGTGTCCATCTAATCGTGGACGGGTCAGCCGCTTGTCTACGACGATGGAGCGCGAGTGCATTTGTGTTGTTGGGTCAGTTCTTCTGACCATCATCCGTCTAAATGGTGGGTCAAAAAGCTTGCTGGAAATGTTGCAAGCTCTGCTCATTCTGCTGGTCTTGTGATTTTTAACCCTTTCACCGCCAGCCATATTTCAGCCAAAAATGTCCATTGAAATTACCCAGGTAGAGAACAAAATATATCTGCAGTATTGGGGATTTCTTCTGTGACATAATTATAAAATAAGGTCTATCCTTACTTCCCAAAACTAAGACAATAAGGTCTTTGGATTATTGATCCCAATTTTATGCTTTTTAGTGACATAGGTGGTGCTAAAAGGTGACTTTGGCGGTGAAAGGGTTAACATAGGGAAACGGCTGGAAATCAAAGGAGAGCGACGGAGCAAGGGACATGTTTATATTTGCATAAATCTAATATGTGATATTGGTATTTGGTATTTGGTAGATTCAAGCCACAGAGACTATTGGTTAATTTTGTTGCTGTCAACCATGATTTTAAGTTCATGATTGTTCTACCTACCCTGTTTTTAAAAAAAGGACGTTTGCTCTTCGTTTTTTGTTTTTTTTTCAATGTGGCTGGTGATCAGTTGCAGCCATCTTGAGGAACATTCTCACTTAGTGAACTGGTTGGATGCGTCGCCATATTCATCCCAACATGGCGTCGGAGCCCCTCTTAAGTCCTTG
>CM065691.1:55009246-55014246 GCA_017654935.2 Phymorhynchus buccinoides
GAATTGTTTTTGTGTGTGCGTTTTGCTGATATATTATATTACTCACAGACATCTTCTACTTTAGTTTTCTTCTTCAACGTCCACTAAAAAAAGAATGAAACTATCCTTGTGATTATAATTTATTTTTATTTTTGGGGGGTTCTACATATATATAGAAACTATAGATTCACACCATACGTTGTGATTGCTTGATGGATTGTTTTCAGTTTTATTGACGCCCTGCGTTGCTCTTCTGAACAGTATAACTCCGTACTATATTTTGCTCTTTTTGAAACCGTAGCGCATCTTCATGTTCTTGGATTGAATCTGCTGATTTACTTCACAATTCGACTGGCCTACAGAAAAGCGAATATTTTATTGTGTCACGTCGGTTGTTGATTTTTGTGTTTTATTCCCCGAAGCGCAGGCATACGGTCAAAGAATAGGACATTAACCTCCTACATTTTGCTGTCGATATATTTCTTCTTTTTTTCTCTCAAGTATATACCGCTGGCATCAAATCAGAAACGGTCATCGATATGGCGCTGTGGTCATTGAGAATCTTCTTCGCCATTTCCATCTCGCTGATTAACAGAACGGGGCGGGTGTCTTCCCAGCAGTTCCGGAACGCGGAGTTCCAGCTGACGGAGTCCCAGCCTTCGGGGACCTACGTGGGGGACATCCCCGAAGCCAGCCAGATTAAGAAGGAGGTGTCCCCGGGGGAGCTGAGCACCCTGCGCTACAAGTTCATGAACCCCAATAACCTGCAGACGGCCTCGCTGTTCAGCATCAACGGGGACACCGGGGTGATCTACACGTCGGCCATGATAGACCGGGAGAGCGTGTGCAAGTACGAAGAGACCTGCGTCATCGCCTTCGACGTCACCGTGTCCTCCACCAGGATGTCCTTCTTCGAGATCGTGGCGGTGCGCGTCAACATCGTGGACATCAACGACAACCCGCCCCGCTTCCCCAACGACGCCATGACTCTCTACATCCCCGAGGACACCAACGTGCACACGGACTTCGAAATCAGTGGGGCCATCGACGCCGACAAAGGGGAGGGGCACTCCGTGGAGAAGTACGACCTCATCTCCGACGACGACACCTTCTCCCTCAACGTGGAGCACAACCTGGACGGCACGTGGGGGCTGAAGATCGTCACCAACCGGCTCCTGGACCGGGAGAAGCGGGACCAGTACCGCTTCATGATCATAGCCCGCGACGGCGGCTCCCCGCCTCTGACGGGCACGGTGGTGGTCACCGTCAACGTGACGGACATCAACGACAACTCCCCGTCCTTCTCCAGGAACATCTACAACGTGGACGTGAACGAGAACGCCCTGGTGGGGTCCTCGGTGGGCGAGGTGACGGCCACGGACAAGGACGCCGGGCAGAACGCGCGGCTCTCCTACCGCTTCAGCCTGCGGCGGAGCAGCGCGGTGGACGAGCTGTTCTTCATCGACTCCCAGTCCGGGGAGATCAAGGTGAAGAACCCGCTGGAGTACAACTCCGGGAACAGCTTCGAGACGATCGTGGAGGCCAGGGACCGCGGCAACCCTCCCCGCGCCGCCCAGGCCATCCTGATCCTCTCCATCAGGGACGTAGGCAACAACCCCCCCAAGCTGACCATCACCCCCGTGGCGGAGAAGACGGGCAACGTGATGACCCTGTCGGAGGGCGCGGAGATCGGGCTGGTGGTGGCGCACGTGCAGACCGTGGACAAGGACAACGGGGCCAACGGAGCAGTGGAGTGCCAAAGCCTCAACCCTCACTTCAGAGTGGCCAGCTTCGAGGGCCGGGGCCGTGGGTTCTTGGTGCGCGTTTCCAAAGAGCTTGACCGGGAGACCCAGCCAGAGCTGAACGTGACCATACAGTGTCAAGACGCCGGGTCCCCGCCGATGAAAGCCGCCGACTTCTTCCTGATCCGGCTGACGGACGAGAACGACAACAACCCTCGCTTCGAGCGGCAGATCTACCACGCCAACGTCTCGGAGAATGACAAGCTGGGCCAGTTCGTGCTGCGGGTGTCGGCCCGGGACGCGGACGTGGGTCTGAACGGGCGGCTGACCTACTACATCTCCATGGAGGAGCAGGACTCCATGTTCCTGATCAACCACGACACGGGGGACATCACGGCCGGGGTGTCCTTCGACCGGGAGACGGTGTCGCAGATGACCTTCGTGGTGAGGGCCGTGGACGAGGGCGTGGTCCCCAGGACGGGCAGCGCCTCGGTGGTGGTGACCATCCTGGACAAGAACGACAACCGGCCCTACTTCAAGTCCTCCATGGAGTTCGAGGTGCCCGAGAAGCTCAGCAGCGGGACAAAGGTGGGTCAGCTGGATGCCGGGGACGACGACGAAGGCAACAACGCTAGGATTCAGTTCATGGAGCTGACGTCGTATTCCCGCGAGCGAGAGGAGCTGCCGTTCATCGTTCTCTCCGACGGCACCATCCGGACGGACCGCGCCTTGCTCAAAGCCGAGCAGCAGGAGTACTCCGTGATGGTGGTGGCCAAAGACGGGGGCGTGCCTCCTCTCAACACTACGGGCAAGGTGGTGATTAGGGTGGTGGACTCCAACGACAACAAACCCGTCTTCGAGTTCCCAACTCCAGACAACAACACCGTGGTCGTGGGACCGGACATGAAGCCCGGGGAAGCCCTCACGCAGATCGTCGCTCACGACATCGACGAAGGGATGAACTCCAGGCTGAAATACTTCATCGTGGGAGGCAACAGCGGGAAGATGTTCTCCATCCCTTACCCGGAAACCGGGTTGATCATCCTGGTCAAGGACCTCGCCCGGACGACCTCCACGTCCTACGCGTTGAAGATCGAAGTTCAGGACCAGGGTCTCCCCCCGCAGTCCAGCTACTCGGAGCTGCTGGTCAAGGTCCGCCTCCCGGACGGCGCGGGCGGCCCCCGCGTGTACGGCCAGAACCGCAACCACAACTCCACCACGACGTTGTTCGGCGACGAGGACCTCAAGTACATCATCATCGCTGGCGTGGTCGGGGGCATCACCGTCATCATCTCCATCATCATCATCACCATCATCATCCGGTTGCGCCGTCCGGTTCACGGGGACCGTCGGAGCCGGCAAGGCGGCGGCGGGGTGATCACCGGGGTGCAGGAACAGGGGGACGGGCGGCACTTCGAAAAGCAGCTCTGGCACAGCGTGCCTGCGGACGACCTCAGCCCCCCTCACCTGGGGGACGAACTGGAGAAACACCACCACCACCACATCCACAACAACGACACCCTGATCTCGGAGAAGCTAGGGGAGAGCGGGGGAGGGGGAGGAGGAGGGAAGGGGATGATGAACGTGGTGGGTGGAGGCAGGAATCACGTGGTGGTGGGGGGTGGAGGAGGAGGAGGAGTTGGAGTGGGGGGAGCAGTGGGCCTGGTGCCGCTGAAGGCTGGGGGGAGCGGCAGCAGCAGCACGGGAGACATCACGGATGCCTACATCAGGAAGCACGGCGGGGAGCAGTACGGGACCCAACAGCAGCTGTATACTTTTAGAAAGGTGAGCGTTTTTTTGTGTGGGAGTGTGGTGGTGATTTTGGAGTGAGGGGGGCGGGGGGTGAGAGGGGGGGAGAGGGGGAGAGAGAGAGAGTGGGAAGGAGGGAAGGAGAGGGAGGAGAGGAGATAGAGGGAGAGGGAGGGGGAGGGGTGGACCGATAACCGAAAGAGAGGAAAGGGAGGGGCAGATGGGAGGGAGATATAGAGAGAGAGGAAGGGAGGGAGAGAGAGAGGGAGGGAGGAGGAGGAGGGAGGGACAGATGGAATAGAGATATAGAGATACAGAGAGAGAGAGAGAGAGAGAGAGAGAGAGAGAGAGAGAGAGAGAGGGAGGTAGGGAGAGGAGGGAGAGAGAGACAGATGGGATAGAGAGCTATAGAGATACAGCGAGAAAGAGAGAGAGAGAGAGAGCGAGAGAGAGAGGAAGAGAGAAGAGAGAGAAGAGATGGAGAGAGATAATCCCATGAGAGAGAGAGAGAGGCGGTGAGAGAGAGGGGGAGGTCCGAGAGAGGGAGGGAGGAGGAGGGAGGGAGCTGGAGGAGGGAGGATGGGATGGAGGAGGAGGGAGGGAGGAAGGAGGAACAAAGAACAGGTGGGATAGAGCTATAGATGATAACAACAACAACAACAACAACATACAGTATTTATACGGCGCTGAATCTTGATATAAATCAAATCAAAGCGCACACACACACGTTAGCATTCAAAGCGCATTCAAACACAAATGCAATACAACGCGAACACACACAGATAACATAAATGGAATATAGCAGAAACAGACCTAATGGCAAGAGAGAGAAGATAAAGAGAGAGGAGCTTTAATGACGGGGGAACAGGTGGGTTTTGAGGTTAGCTTTGAAAGCAGAGAGAGTCAGGTCGCTGACGGAGGGAGAGAGGAAGTTTTGTTCCAGGAGGTCGGTCCTGAGACAGCAAAAGAGCGCCGACCAACAGTTGAAAGCTTATACCTAGGGATCTGGAGAGAAAGTAGAGGGTCAGAAACTGAACGTAAAGTGCGAGCTGGCGTATAGATGAGTAAGAAATATTGTCACAGAGGTAAGATGGATGCAGCTTTATGAATAGATTTATAGCAAAGTGTGTTTAATTTATACTCAATTCCTGTCTGCGACAGGAAGCCAGTGCAAAGAACGCAGAAGAGGGCTAACATGATCGAACTTTTTCTTCCTAAGGACAAGACGAGCAGCTGTGTTTTGAATACGCTGGAGACAAGATAGAGAAGAGACTGATAGGCCAGAAAAGGAGAGTATTACAGTAGTCAATACGAGATAGGATGAGGGAAGTAACAAGCTTTGCTGTGGCTTCATCTGAGATATATATTTACGAATATAGCCAATGCAACGAATTTGATAGTAGCAGGACTGACAGGTCTGAGTCAGGAAACTCTGCATGGAAAGAGTATTGTCCAAAGTGACACCTAAGTTTTTGACTGAGTCTGAGAGGAGAATGATATTGCTACCCAGTTGGATTGACTCTATGGAAA
>CM065691.1:55019246-55021746 GCA_017654935.2 Phymorhynchus buccinoides
GAGAGAGAGATTAGAGAGAGAGAGAGGACGAGAGAGAGAGAGAGAGAGAGAGAGAGGAGGAGGGAGGGACATATGGAGATAGAGCTATAGGAGATACAGAGAGAGAGAGAGAGAGAGCGAGAGAGAGAGAGAGGGAGAGATGGTGGGTGACGAGAGTCGTGAGAGAGAGAGAGAGTGACGAGAGAGAGAGAGAGAGAGAGGGAGGGAGGAGGGAGGGATATGGACAGATGGGATAGAGCTATAGAGATACAGCGAAAGAGAGAGAGAGAGAGAGAGAGAGAGAGAGAGAGAGAGAGAGAGATTGAGAGAGACGAGAGAGAGATCGAGAGAGAGACGAGAGGTGAGATGAGAGAGAGAGGGAGGGAGGGAGGAGGGAGGGACAGATGGGATAGCGCTATAGAGATACAGCGAGAGAGAGAGAGAGAGAGAGGTTCGAGGAGAGAGAGAGAGAGAGAAGGGAGGAGAGAGGGGGAGGGGGAGGGAGGAGGGAGGGACAGATGGGATAGAGCTATAGAGATACAGAGAGACAGAGAGAGAGAAAGAGAGAGAGGGAGAGAGAGGGAAGGAGGAGGAGGGAGGTACAGATGGGATAGAGCTATAGAGATACAGAGAGAGAGAGAGAAGAGAGAGGAGAGAGAGAGAGAGAGACGAGAGAGAGAGAGAGAGAGAGAGAGAAGAGAGAGAGAGTGAGTGTGTGTGTGTGTGTGTGTGTGTGTTTTCTTCTTCGTCTCTGGTGGTTGATTGTATATGCCTTTTTGTTTACGTTAATATACTATTAAAGTTTTGATTGTGAATGTGTTGTGGTTTTGTTTTGTTCGTGTTTCATATTAGCAATGTGTCTGTCCCGCGTGCCATGTGACCACGCTCTGTGTTGCCCTCTCTGTGTAGTAGTTGCATAAGTTCTGTGTATTTCTTTAATCATCTATTATTTTGTTTGTTTTTATTGTTAATTTTGTATGTATTGATTTAGTTGTCAACAAAGCATTATGTTATGTATCTGTTCTTATTTTTGGCAGAGGTCGTGTGTCTTAACATGTCTATGCAGACGTAAGTTTAATATTCTGATTATCTTTTCTACTCGCTCCAACTGATGTATGTTTGTAGGAGAAGTGTGTGTATGTGTGTGGTGTGTGGGTGTGGTGGGGGGGGGGGTAGTATAAATCCCTTTGAAGTGGTCCTTGTATAGAGTTTTAAGTTCACCAATAGTGTATGCATGCTCTTTGAAATCCTCTTCCCTCGCTCTCGCTCTGTGTTCTGTGTCTATGTCTCTCTCTGCTAGTCTCTCTCCTCTCTCTTCTCTCTCTCTCTCTCTCCTCTCTCTTCTCTTCTCTCTCTCTCTCTCTCTCTCTCTCTCTCTCTCTCTCTCTCTCTCTCTCTCTCTCTCTCTCTCTCTCTCTCTCTCTCTCTCTCTCTCTCTCTCTGTGTCTCTGTCCCTCCCTTCCTCTCTCCTCCTCTTCGAATTTTTCTCAAAAATAACTGAAGCCAGAAAATGTAAATACTGTTCACTGTAAAGTCAGATTCTGCCTGTCGTTTAGTCATAGTTTTATCCTATTTCTCAATTATAAAACGAAAAAAGGCACGGTTTACTGTTGCAGTTCCACAATGGCTGAATTTAGTAGCTCTCTCGCATTAGAGTAAAAGATGTGAAGGAGTTGCCTTCTCTCTACCTCAGCGGCGGGAATCTCCCAGGTCGGGGTGCGGTGGGGGGCGGGGGGAGAGAAGAGAAGAAAGGGAAAGAAGGAGTTGGGGGGGGGGGGGGGAGAAAAAGACAGCGGGTGAAAGAATGAACGATCTATTCTAACCATACTGACCAACACACAAATCAATAGCAAAGACACTTCAATTTGGAAACCAATGCCCTAGCAACATAATAAAACGAAAGTAGCAAAGGACCGCAACTCTCCTTGTCGGAAACACGCATGCTCTCCCCTTGCTTCCGGTTACAGAGGGTGAAAGAATGAAGGATCGGTTCTGTTGAATAGATTAGATCGGATTTATGATTTACTGAACTGTTGAAGTTATACTCAATACAAATATAAAGGGTTGCTCCCCCATTTTTGTATTTACCCGTCTTTTGTCCTGTTTCTCGTTCTTCTTGCTTTTTATTTCTTGAAAGCTCTTAACAGAAGAAATGGATGGTGGAACAAGCAAAAGGCAGCGGATCGACCTTCGGGTTCCAAGAAAGAAACTTGACAAACTTTTAACAGAAGTTGGATAATATACGCCTATGAAGAAAAGAAACCCCCCATAAATCTAAAACTTTTCGCGTAAGCGTGGTGAAAGAACCTCCAACCTCTTGGGACACGTCGCATTTCTTTTTGAGGTCGATTTTTTTTTCTTTTTTCAAATTGTACCAGGAGTGTTGCACTCGGAAGAGAACGCACGTGGTGTTCAATTTTGAACAGAGCCGGTGGTGTGTTTGCTTTGAACCAACGTTGCGTTTCTTACGCGCGACGTCCCTAGCGAAATAAACTATTTTTTTTATATAAAGATGTTAGTG
>CM065691.1:55041746-55049246 GCA_017654935.2 Phymorhynchus buccinoides
CGTTGCCACTGGGTTTAACGTATGCTAAGTGCATGGGCACACGGGACCTCGGTTTATCGTCTCATCCGAAAGACTCCACGTTCAGACCGTTAAGGCCTAGTGCAGAATGAGAGGAAAAAATCCCCTGTACCCAGGTTCGAACTCGGGTTTACTTGACACGAAGCGAACGCGATACCACTGTGCCACTCTACACAAGAGAGAGAGAGAGAGAGAGAGAGAGAGAGAGAGAGAGAGAGAGAGAGAGAGAGAGAGAGAGAGAGAGAGAGAGAGAGAGAGAGAGAGAGGAGGGGAGAGAGAGAGAGAGAGAGAGAGAGAGAGAGAGAGAGAGAGAGAGAGAGACAGAGACAGAGACAGAGAGACGACAGAGAGGCAGACCCAGAGACCCCCTCCCCCCCCCCCCTTTTGTTTTGAAAACGTCTGCTTTTTGTCTTGCTTTTTGTCTCATAAAATACCGTTTAATGCCTATCATGTTTGGAAAGAAAGAAGGAAAAAACCGTCGTGTTTTCAACAAGAGCCTAAACAAATTTCACAAACCAAAAAAATAACAAGCTTATAAACTTGAAGCTTGTTGCAGCTCTATCTGTTGTATACATATACGTACGTATGACTTGACAGGAGAGGATTTTAACTTTACGGTAACGCATCTCTTCTTTGCGTTTGCGGTAAGCATTTGCGTTTGCGTTAGCATGTTGCAAAATTGTAGCTTTAGCTTCACCGGTCTCCAGCCAGCCCCCTATCGAAATAAGGGGTTCGGGTAGGGGGGTGCTTCTTGCATTCACGCATTCACTTCATAGTTGTTGGTGTTATTTCGATCTCACTTGGTGTAACTACCTATTTCTCTACATTATTTTATATTCATGGATTGCATCACTACTAGGAAATTTCATTTTAGGTTGGTTAGGCTATTTTTTTATACTTCCCCCCAAAACTGTAAGCGTCGCTGAGTTAACCCTAACAGGGCCCATCACCCACTGACACATATTTCGCCTCAAGTTATTGTCAGTTTCATGTCGTCTGCTACAATGTATTGTCCTAAGTTCTTTCCAAATTGTATTACTCCAGACGCTGAAAATTATCTTCTCAAGTTGGAATGGTTTACAGTCAGGTCAGTTTGAGTTTTATTTTGTAGGTTAATTTGTTACTGAATTAAGTTTCGCTGTTTTCATTTTATCTGTAGTAAACTTAAAAAATTTGACTCGATGTTTAGGCGCCCGTGGGCCTAAATGTGTAATCGTGTGTCTAGTTCTATTGAAATGATCTATGACAGCTCAAACGAACACTGTTTTGTGATCAATTATTGATTGCTGAAAACACAAAGCGCATATATATATTGCCGTTTTCATTACTTGAACACCTTGAAATAAAGGCTGGGTTCCATAAACGTCTTCAGGGGCCAGTTTAATGGATTGTTTTGACCCGAATCGAAAGCTCGAAACAAACGTTCTGAATTCTGAATTTAGATATGTAACCGTCAGCCAAGGGCGACAGCCGAATGGCTGGTACCCACGTGTCGTCATATCCGGCCACAAGGAGCGCCATATTATGGGAGACCGCCATCTTAGTCCTTACCTTTTTTTGAAAAATGCCAGATCGATGCTGCGTATTTGGCTGTTCCAATTCGAAACTTATCTAAATTGTATTTATAACATCTGGATGTTTTCTTTACACATTTAAATAACATTTTCACTTTGTTTACACACAAATAAGGACTAAGATGGCGACACTTCCGTTGGAAGGGTCGAGATGCGCACGCAGGTGGGTTGGAGCCGTAGGGTGCCTCACAAAATATGCAATTTTCAGTAACATGATGGAGGTTTCCGAAACAAGATGCAATCTGAACAAAATAAGAAGACTTGAAGTAAATTGTTAAAAGGGTGTTTGCATGTTGCGTTGCTTCAATTAAAATGCGTTGAGATGCGGAATCGATCACGCCAAGTACTCCTCCACCGTCATGACGTAAGTATCTTCCACCGTGTGCGTGCTTTTTTCACACGAGAAATGACGATACGTAACGCATCTCATGCTTGACCGTGAAGTTAAACAAGTAATAACACGATGTAGCCTCTCACCGCCAATGTCGCCATGTTGACACCACAATGGTTTAACGCCTGTGTCACTAAAAGGCATCAAGTGATCCGAAGACCTTATTTTCTTAATTTTGGGAGGTAAGGATAGGCCTAATGTGATACATGTCACGGATGAATTCCAGATATTGCAGTTAAGTTTAATGTCATTTTTGGGTCTGAAACCTGACTGGCGGCGAAAGGGTACCCCCAAAACCACACGCACAAGAAATTACCCCCCCCCCCTCCTCCTCCTCCATTGTAGCCCCTACGCCATAACTCTTTCAGCTCGCGGGCTCATTCCAGCGCGTGCATTTATTTCGTTCACGCCCAACGTGCTAAACCGTTTACGTGATTGGCCCAAACCCGGAGGCGCTAACTTGAAAGAGACGCCCAGCAAAAGCTTACGAGATTCGCTTTCATTCTATTCGCTTTTCTTTCTGTTTTTTGTTTGTTTCTGTTAACACAATCTTATTTTGTTTTCCCCCCGCAGCCTCGAGGCTTGGGTATCTTTTGAAGCTTGCAGGATATAAAGGGCTAGCCACACTGCATACGATTTGACCCCGATACCTCCCCGTGGGGATACCGGGGGGTCTTTCGTAAAAATAGTGCCCCCACCTTCTGGAAGTTCTGTGCTTGTAACTTCCTCTAATCTGCCACTCTCTTTGACTCTGCCTTTCCCCTTTGCTTTCTGTCATCTACTATCTTTCTGACTTATTGGCCCATTCTCAAAAAATTCTTCCAAATAATGTTTCTCCTTTGAGCTCCTCCGAAATCGGAATGTGTCGGCTCTACGCAGCGGGGAGACCAGTGAAAACTGAAAATCGGACACATATGTACCTTATCCATTATGGCCATATGGCCTGGGAACGCAGAAGAAGAAGAAGACCCCGATACGATTGTGACGATGTCTGTGAATCATGATTCACGCGAAATACTGTCTAAAAAAAATAACCCAACTGTTTTCGTTCAATATATTTATGTAGACAGCAATACACGAATAAAAAAAAATGTTCGATGCCAGAAAAAGAAGAAAATATTTGATCACATTCGATCGTGTATACTGCAGACTACAAAATATAGTGAACATAGCTATAATTATATAGTAGAATTTCATCATATTTATTTAGAGTAGACTGTAACAGCCATGCTCTCACAAAATAACGTCAAAATCGGATCGTACAGTGAATCGAGTCGTATGCAGTGTAGCATGCCCTGTTAAAATAGAAGGCAAGACGAGGTACAGGTTCTGCTTTTAAAGGAACACCCTGACGGATGCGTTTTCGTAAGAAACGCGTCGAGATCACCAGGAAAACACCCTTTACAGATATTGCAACACTCACTTTGCTCTGGTTTCCTAGAAATCAAACCGTCAAATCGACGATTCCTCCTTGGCGGAGGTGATGGAAGTCAAATTATTTCACCCAAAGAGAAGGCGTGTGTCGTCACTTTTCTAATGGCCGCCAAATCGTTTGCACGAAATGTTCGCAGTACAAGCGTTTTTTTCTTTCTTTCTTTTAATTTTATTCAGTAAAGGAGCTTCGCTCACAACAAAGGGAATAGCTCAATTTTTGTGTGTTTTACTGCACTACAAAAAAACACCACACGCTTCAACCGCAATGAGCTACCTCCATCCACCCCATTCAATTTGGCTACTCTTTCCGGCATATCCGTCAAGGAGGAATCGCCATTTTGACGGTTTAATTTCTAAGAAACCAGAGCAAAGTGAGTGTTCAGATCCTTGAAAAGGCTGTCTTTCTGGTGATCTCGACGTGTTTCTTGAAAAAAAACTCATCCGTCAGGGTCCACCTTTAAAGACAGATAAGAAGAAATAAAAGAAAGCTCCCCCCCCCCCCCCCCCCCCCCCCCTGCCGATGACAGACATGTTATGGGGATGGATGGAAGAAACAGAAGTTTGGTGCCAGAAAATCGGGTCTTCGAGTGCTGGGATTAGTATAGGTGACGAGTGGGGTTGAGGAAGACAGCCAGAAAGAGTGAGTGAATGAATGAATGGATGAAAGAGGGATATAAAGAACTGGAACGACAGGACGTAGACGGAAAGAAGAGCGGAAAGACAGAACACATAAAGGTTGTGATGAAACGAATGAACGACTGACTGAAAGAGAGACATGATTTTTTTTTTTTTAAAGGAAGGAAGGTTGTAGAAGGGCAGAAATAAGAAAATAAAACAAAACCCTTAATAGTGGTGACGAAAAGAATGGACGAAAGAAAACAAAGAGACATCAAGAAAAACGAAGGGAAAGAAAGAAGGAAAATAAGAGAGAGACGTAAATAAATGCTAAAAAGAAGGAAGGAAGGAAGAACAGAAAAAAACGAAAAAAAAAACCAAGGTAACAGTGACGACGAAAAGGAAATATTATATTTATAGGGTGAAGAAAAATTAATGTCTAGGGAATAATTTGGGTGGATTCATTTTTGGTGTGGGAAAAACTGGTTGCAGAAGCCTGACTGACTTTTTGTGTTTTGATGGCTCTATCCACGTTTGTGGAACGGGTTCAGTTTGCTTTTATCATTGGTTGACATTAGCCTGTAGTAGGGGCCAACAGTAACATGAGAGTGGTACAATAAATGATGTTCTACAGTAAAGAAAATGCATGGTACAGTTTCGTCTTTCGTGGAAGACTATTACTCTCAAGCTAGGGGGCCCTCTGCACTGGCTCTAGTGTTGCTACAGCCAATGGGGTGGGTTGGCCTTTGGGGACCTTCCCCAACGCCAGCTGTCCCCAAGTCCCTCAAATAGCCGAGAGAGTGGGGATGTACACGGGGCAAGGCATTTCCATTATAAGCAAAGTCTAACCCAGATTGCCAGAATATAACAGCAGTTGTCCCCTTCAATAGCTGGCAGTCATTGTCGGAAACGACAGACTGGGATACCTACATTCATGGAACACATTTTGTTTGCGCTGTCTTTGCCGTCTAACGCCAGTCTATACACGATAAAGAGGGGGGGGGGGGAGGAGAGAGGGAGAGGGAGAGAGAGAGAGAGAGGAGAGAGAGAGAGGAAGGGAGAGAAGAGAGAGAGAGAGAGAGAGAAAGAGAGAGAGAGGAGGGGAGAGAGAGAGAGAGAGAGTGAGAGAGAGACAGAGAGATGAATGAAAATGTTTTAATTGCCATTGACAATACATGAGAGAGAGAGAGAGAGAGAGAGAGAGAGAGAGAGAGAGAGAGAGAGAGAGAGAGAGAGAGAGAGAGAGAGAGAGAGCACTGTCAATGTCTTATGTGCTTAACCTCTGAACTCTGTCTTTTTCACTTGCAGTCTGCATTGGATTGGTCAACAGTAAAAATGGTTACCAGTGAAAGTGTTTCTGCCTGCGCATACTCTAATGCTATCAATTCCATACCACGCAATTCGCATGATACAGAAATCGACTGGTTCGACTCAAGTCTTTGGAATGCTTGTACGTAGGCATGTATGCATGCACATGCGCACATGCCCCTATTATGTATGTGTACGCTCACAAACACGAAGCACACACACGGGCGAACATTGCCACGTTCCAAACTTTGCTAATGCTCCCTCTGTCTCCGTATCTCTGTCTTTCTTTGTCTGTCTCTCTCTCCCTCTGTCACTCTCCCTCTCCTCCCCCCCCCCCCCCTCTCTCTCTCTTCCCACTCCTTTCCATTCCACAAGACTTTATTTATTTCGACATTCCGGAAGAAGTTTCATTTTCGACCCTTCGAATTTCGTGCGCATGCGTCGCTCGCGCGTGGAAGTCTCCCTTTTCCCTGTCCCTTTCCGGATCCGGCTTTGACAGCTACGCCATTTTTAGTTTGCTAAATGGACAGGAGTACAGTAACATTCTCACATCTTCTCAAATGGCGTGCATCTTGGGAGTAATGTTCCTGTCCTTCCCAATGCTTAGCATGGTCCGCAGTCTGCAGTGTGCTGCAGTTGGCATGGCCATTGTCTGTTGTATGGTTGTGACCACCTTTTGTGGGGCTTCAGCTGTGGTTTTGTTTTGTTTTGTGTGTGTGCTTGTTTGCTTGTTCGTTTGTGTTGCAAGCTTTGTTCTCTCTCTCTCTCTCTCTCTCTCTCTCTCCTCTCTCTCTCTCTCTCTCTCTCTCTCTCTCTCTCTCTCTCTCTCTCTCTCTCTCTCTCTCTCTCTCTCTCTCTCTCTCTCTCTCTCTCTTTCCAGTTTCTTCTCAACAACAATGATTATGCCTCTCTCTGTCTCTCTGTCTTTTTCTCTCTCTCTCTCTCTCTCCTCTCTCTCTCTCTCTCTCTCTCTCTCTCTCTCTCTCTCTCTCTCTCTCTCTCTTCCCCCCCCCCCCCCCCCCCCGTTTCTTCTCAACAGCAGTGATTACGTGAGGACGGGACATGCAGGGAAGGAAATAGGAGGATTTGTCGAAACAGCGTGGGGCATGGTGGAAAAACAACAACCCCGAACACTGTTCTTCTTCTTCGATCGCTTAGACAGTGTACTATCCATTATGAGCGCAGATGCGTCATGCTGCCGTTATGCGCCTATCTAAGAAAAAAATATATTAGGCCCAGCAAGTCCAACTTCGGCTGCAGGAAATCCTTTTGAAAGTGTTTCTTGAAGAAGAAGAAACAAAGCAGGGTAATGGAGTGGTAAGGCAGAAAGATTAGTAGATGACAATAGGCGAAGGGAAAAGGCATAGTCAAAGAGAGTGACAGATTAGAGGAAGCTACAAGCACATAACTTCCAGAAGGTTGGGGAACTATTTATACAAAATACCCCCGGTATTCCCACGGGGGGGAAACACTGTTCTAATCTGTTGGTTTGCTTTCCTGTATGTAGTGCACACATTATATATCGAGTTAGTGGATCGATTTCTTGTTTGGATGTTTACAAGTTGTGTCTGTCTGTCTGTCTGTCTGTCCGTCTGTCTGTCCGACCGTCTGTCTGTCTATCTGATTTTGTTTGTGTCTGTCTCTGTATCTGTGTCCCTGTCTCTCTCTCTGTGTCTCTCTGTCTCTCTGTCTCTGTCTCTCTCTCTCTCTCTCTCTCTCTCTCTCTCTCTCTCTCTCTCTCTCTCTCTCTCTCTCTCTCTCTCTCTCTCTCTCTCTCTCTCTCTCTCTCTCTCTCTCTCTCTCTCTCTGAACGAGCTCTTCGTTTGAGCTTGAATTTTTTTCGCATGTTCTTCAATTTACTGTGAACATGCCTGTTGTTATTTTCTATTCTTGTTATGCATTTTTTACTTTCTTTTGTTTTCCTTTTCTTGTTATTTGGCTTTTCTTTTTCCCCTCGAGGGCATGGTGTAAAGAAGCTTGAGCTTATCCGTTTACCCTCATTAAACATTCGTATTCGTATTATCTCTCTCTCTCTCTCTCTCTCTCTCTCTCTCTCTCTCTCTCTCTCTCTCTCTCTCTCTCTCTCTCTCTCTCTCTCTCTCTCTCTCTCTCTCTCTCTCTCTCTCTCTCTCTCTCTCTCTCTCTCTCTCTCTCTCTCTC
>CM065691.1:55076746-55079246 GCA_017654935.2 Phymorhynchus buccinoides
TATGCCATGTTCTGTTCATAATACCTTCTCTTTGTTTCTCTATGCCATGTTCTGTTCATAGTACATTCTCTTTCTTTCTCTATGCCATGTTATGTTCATGTATTATCTTTGTTTCTCTATGCCATGTTCTGTTCATAATACCTTCTCTTTGTTTCTCTATGCCATGTTCTGTTCATAATACCTTCTCTTTGTTTCTCTATGCCATGTTCTGTTCATAATACCTTCTCTTTGTTTCTCTATGCCATGTTCTGTTCATAATACCTTATCTTTGTTTCTCTATGCCATGTTCTGTTCATAATACCTTCTCTTTGTTTCTCTATGCCATGTTCTGTTCATAATACCTTCTCTTTGTTTCTCTATGCCATGTTCTGTTCATAATACCTTCTCTTTGTTTCTCTATGCCATGTTCTGTTCATAATACCTTATCTTTGTTTCTCTATGCCATGTTCTGTTCATAGTACCTTCTCTTTGTTTCTCTATGCCATGTTCTGTTTGTGTATTCTCTTTCTCTCTCTTTGTCTCTGTCTCTGTCTCTGTCTGTCCCTCAGGGAAGAGAAGAATTGGCTTTGGCTCATGGATTCTTCTTCGTTGGAATGTAAGGATTCTGAATTTTGAAATCTAAACAAGCACACGCACATACATACACGCGCGCGCGTGTGCACACACACACACACACACACACACACACACACACACACACACACACACACACACACACACACACACACACACACACACACACACACGCACGCAAGCACGCACACACGCACGCACGCACGCACACATGCACGCACGCACCCAAGCACACACACACACACGCACGCACGCACACATACACACACATGCGCGCGCACACATACATACATACATGCTCTCTCTCTCTCTCTCTCTCTCTCTCTCTCTCTCTCTCTCTCTCTCTCTCCTCTCTCTCTCTCTCTCTCGCTCTCTCTCTCTCTCTCTCTCTCTCTCTCTCTCTCGCTCTCTCTCTCTCCTCTCTCTCTCTCTCTCTCTCTCTCTCTCTCTCTCTCTCTCTCTCTCTCTCTCTCTCTCTCTCTCTCTCTCTCTCTCTCTCTCTCTCTCCCCCGGTCTCTCTCTCTCTCTCTCTCTCTCTCTCTCTCTCTCTCTCTCTCTCTCTCTCTCTCTCTCTCTCTCTCTCTGCACTGTTTTTTTATCTTTGTTTCTGTAAAGTGTACGCTATTTTCACCCATCTCTCTACCTATACCTTACTTTGCCCCTGTCATATAATGTGACATACTGTTCATTGTTGTTTTATGTAAAGCTTTCTCATCGTTCTTCTCTTTCTTTTGCCGATTGTTATTATGATATTATCGTCGAGTTTTTGTTTTGCTATTATGTATTACGTGTTTTGCTATTTTTATATTTGTATTTTATTTGTTTCGTTGTATGCCTATCAGATTATTTTATTATTCTTTTGTTTGTCTTCTTACCTAGCGTCAATCATGTTGGTTTGCGTTTCTTCCGTATCTCCAGCGTACCTATGACATTCACGCAGCCAATACTGTTGTAATTTAGATGGTTTGAGCACCTAGTGTCAGCTCTAAGCTTTGTTGTGCTCGATGATATTTTTGTTGATGCTGCTTTGTCGTATGATTGTTTAGAAATACATTTCTTTAAACCAGACGGAGACACAGAGCGACTAAACTGGTTACACCTACAAACGGGGGCACAACGCTACCGAATTCGTGGAAGTCAGACTATGGAATGGAAAGCGAAACCCACTTTCCAGCTCCAAGAAGCTCGCTTTCTTAAACCTTTTCCACCCTATGCGGAATCTGACTAGGTTCACTTGCACATGTCAACACCATTATTCCACATAGACTCCATCGAAAGACCCTTTTTTTTCTCTGGCAATCTTATTCCTTTTATACTACTCAGAAAACGTTACGGGTCAGTACTCAGCAGTATCAACTGCAAACTTTTCCGTCTCACAATATCAAGACTTTTGCAGGAAATACATTGCCTTGGCGTGCACGGCCTTTAACAAACTAGTAGTGATAGTACTTAGAATACATGTGGTTTAACCCTTTCGCCGCCAGCCATATTTCAGCAAACAATGTCCATTAAATGTGCCAGGATAGAGAACAAAATCCATCTGCAGTATTGGGGATTCTTCTGACATATATAAAATAAGGTCTATCCTTACTTCCTAAAACTCAGACAATAGGGTCTTTGGATAATAGACCCCAATTTGATGCCTTTGATGCCTACATAGGTGTTAAATCACTGTGGTGCTAAAATGCGACTTTGGCGGTGAAAGGGTTAAACAAATCTTTAATGATGTCCAACAACGCATGATACACAACCCCCCCCCAACAACAAAAAAAGCATCAACAAGCGAACGCTTATAGTGTGCTCTTAAGTAAGATATTTCATGAAATATGATTGGTGAATCGCAGACTCCGTAAGTACATAATATATAATGTATATCGCGGGTTACTAGCCGAAACGTGATATATCGGGGAAAAAAAAGACTTTTTCA
>CM065691.1:55094246-55096746 GCA_017654935.2 Phymorhynchus buccinoides
AAAAATACAATTAACCGAGAAGTGCATGGGGGGGGTGGCACATCTTTACCTTTACTTGTCCGAATGCAAAAGTACAGATATTTCATCAGATTCGTGTACGGGGGACTGCAAATTTGGTGAACACAACGAGTTGTGTTTCTTCGGATTGACAGTAGAATGTCACGAGAAATGATGCCTCACCACAAATGTCACAATCAGATCGTAAAATCGGGATCGAATCGTATGCAGTGTAGCGGCCCCCATATTAACCCCCTTGACTGCCACCAACGTATCACGTACTGACCTGATGACATCACTGATGACGTCATCAGATGAAGAGGAATAGCCTGTATGCTGGCTTTTGCTCTAACACAGTCAAGAGAGTAAATGAATCCCCAGACCATTTTGCCAGATTGGCTCTATCAGTTATTTGTTTTCATTTCATGATTTGCCCAGTAAGTTTTTCTTTCATTTTCTCTGGCAGTTGAGGGGTTAAAGGCGATGTTGTTCTTGTTGTTTGCATTTTTTGTACCCTGGCTAAAAGACTCCAGGGACCATCCCGACAGCCGAGGCACTACTTGAACACTATGGTACCAATGCACACCAGCTAGGGACGAGAACATTACGTGCGTGACCGTTTTGGATTACCCCGCCACGTGGGCAGCCACCCACACTCCGAGTTCGGAGGAGAAAAAGCAATGAGTTCGGGACGTTTTGTTAGCGCGCAAACAAAGCTACGCATACCCACCCTACTCAAGATTCGGAATTCCAAAAGACCAAACATTTCAAAGATGACGAATGATAGAGTTTGCTAAAGAGGGAGAGGGGGGTGGGGGGTGAGGGGTGGGGATAATCACCTCGGTGGAATGTAAAAAATCCCACCATCTAATCCTCCAAACTGGCTGTTTCACGCCGAAATGATTTATCTAAACAACCTTTCACAACGGAGGAGATGTTCGATATGTGACCCAGCACCACGAAAGGGACATTAAGTGTCAAACTGACCATTCTGAGAAAATGATACATTTGAGCACTTCAGACGATTCCCTTTCTAACGATACGAGAACCATTCTTGCATCTTTTTTTTCGTTCCAGAGTTATGAGCATTTAAATTTGGTAGGGTGAGTGTCGGCCATTTTGAGAAAACACAGTCTAAAGTCTAGCCTAGCTGAAGAAAATGCATTGACCTACTCGTTTTAAAACACTTATAAGACCATTTATAGACCATTTTAAAGATCATCCTTTATAAATATGAAATCTAAAATGTTAGAGAACGCAAAAATCACCCATAGCTCAAAATTGACCCCCAAAAATAGATTTTTGACTTTGTAAGCCTGTTGTGAGAAACTAGCCCAGAGACTTAATGTCCCTTTCGTGGTGCTGGGTCACATATTTTTACGTGGATGAGACGACTATTTCACACAGTTGCTACGTGTCTTTATAAGTTGAAGTTGGAGTTTTTTTCTAATTTCAGGTTTTCAGGAATTAATAAGTTGAAGTTATTTGGCTAACGTAATCACACTGTGACCATGAGGTTTTATTGATTTGCTTCATCACTAATTCCTTTAACGATTCGCCCTTTCCGCTACCGACCACATCAATTCTACGATTACCCTTTAAAGCTACACTCTTTCTTTCCCAGCTTCTTTCCATCAAATGAGGGGAGAAAGGGATAGGAAGCAGCAAGATTTAAAGACCCACCAGATCACGTGTCAAAATCACGGGTTTCGCGTGTTTTCCCTCTTATAGCTGGTAAGAAAGCTTGTTTTTTGACCAGGTTTGACTCCCATGCAAATGCCCCCAAATTCAAAACGAAACGTCATTTTAAAGAGCAGCCTCAATTTGAAGTTAGGGGAATTTGTATGTGGGTCACAGCTACCCACAAAAAAAAAACAGCAAGGGACTTAATCGTGGAGCGTCAGTGTGGCTTTAAAGTCGGTGCCTCACGTCGTGTGCAATCGTATGGGGTGGGGATGCGATTGGGTCACGTGAGTCATGATTCGCGTGAAATACTTCCGTTTAGAATAATTCTGCCGTTTTCGCTCAATGTCTCTCTCGATCTCTGTCTCTCTCTCTCTCTCTCTCTCTCTCTCTCTCTCTCTCTCTCTCTCTCTCTCTCTCTCTCTCTCTCTCTCCCTCTCTCTTCTCTCTCTCTCTCTCTCTCTCTCTCTCTCTCTCTCCTCTCTCTCTCTCTCCCTCTCTCTGCCCTCTCTCTCTCTCTCCTCTCTGTCTCTCTGCCCATCCACGCCTCATCTCTCTGTCTCTCTCTGTGTCTCTCTCTCTCTGTCTCTCTCTCTCTCTCTCTCTCTCTCTCTCTGTCTCTCTCTCTCTCTCTCTCTCTCTCTCCTCTCTCTAACTCTCTCTCCTCTCTCTTGTCTCTATCTTTGTCTCATCTGTCTGTCTCTCTCTGTCTCGTCCCTCTCTCTGTCTGTCTCTCTGTCTCTCTCTCTCTGCCTCTCTCTCTCTCTCTCTCTCTCTCTCTCTCTCTCTCTCTCTCTGCTCTCTCTCTCTCTCTCTCTCT
>CM065691.1:55116746-55124246 GCA_017654935.2 Phymorhynchus buccinoides
TGTCACAGGGCCTCTTCATAAGGTGTTTCCATTTGTCTTAGGGCCTCTTCATAAGGTGTTTCCATTTGTCTCAGGGCCTCTTCATAAGGTGTTTCCATTTGTCTCAGGGACTCTTCATAAGGTGTTTCCATTTGTCTCAGGGACTCTTCATAAGGTGTTTCCATTTGTCTCAGGGACTCTTCATAAGGTGTTTCCATTTGTCTCAGGGCCTCTTCATAAGGTGTTTCCATTTGTCTCAGGGCCTCTTCATAAGGTGTTTCCATTTGTCTCAGGGCCTCTACATAAGGTGTTTCCATTTGTCTTAGGGCCTCTTCATAAGGTGTTTCCATTTGTCTCAGGGCCTCTTCATAAGGTGTTTCCATTTGTCTCAGGGCCTCTACATAAGGTGTTTCCATTTGTCTCAGGGCCTCTTCATAAGGTGTTTCCATTTGTCTCAGGGCCTCTTCATAAGGTGTTTCCATTTGTCTTAGGGCCTCTTCATAAGGTGTTTCCATTTGTCTTAGGGACTCTTCATAAGGTGTTTCCATTTGTCTCAGGGCCTCTTCATAAGGTGTTTCCATTTGTCTCAGGGCCTCTTTCCATTTGTCTCAGGGCCTCTACATAAGGTGTTTCCATTTGTCTCAGGGCCTCTTCATAAGGTGTTTCCATTTGTCTTAGGACCTCTACATAAGGTGTTTCCATTTGTCTTAGGGCCTCTTCATAAGGTGTTTCCATTTGTCTCAGGGCCTCTTCATAAGGTGTTTCCATTTGTCTCAGGGCCTCTACATAAGGTGTTTCCATTTGTCTCAGGGCCTCTTCATAAGGTGTTTCCATTTGTCTCAGGGCCTCTTCATAAGGTGTTTCCTTTTGTCTTAGGGCCTCTTCATAAGGTGTTTCCATTTGTCTTAGGTCCTCTACATAAGGTGTTTCCATTTGTCTTAGGGCCTCTTCATAAGGTGTTTCCATTTGTCTCAGGGCCTCTTCATAAGGTGTTTCCATTTGTCTCAGGGCCTCTACATAAGGTGTTTCCATTTGTCTCAGGGCCTCTTCATAAGGTGTTTCCATTTGTCTTAGGACCTCTACATAAGGTGTTTCCATTTGTCACAGGGCCTCTTCATAAGGTGTTTCCATTTGTCTTAGGGCCTATACATAAGGTGTTTCTATTTGTCTTATGGCCTCTACATAAGGTGTTTCCATTTGTCTTAGGGTCTCTACATAAGGTGTTTCCATTTGTCTTATGGCCTCTACATAAGGTGTTTCCATTTGTCTTAGGGTCTCTACATAAGGTGTTTCCATTTGTCTTAGGGCCTGTACATAAGGTGTTTCATATCGCTCCCAAAAACTGCTGTCCCCCAAATTATTAACAATTTGACCATTCCGCTATGCCACAGGTCACAGGCCCACTATGCCACAGGCTGGCCCCTTTGTTGTAGAAATCTTGTTTGGTCAGCTATGTTTGATTGTGTTAGGGTTAGATTGCTAACCCTACCCCCCCCCCTCTCTCTCTCTCTCTCTCTCTACTCTCTCTCTCTCTCTCTCTCTCTCTCTCCTCTCTCTCTCTCTCTCTCTCTCTCTCTCTCTCTCTTTCCACTTCTATTCTAAATACACGTTTGTATAAATAGGCAGAGCAGGAGCACAACATATGTGAAGAACAAGCTGGTTTCAGAAATAAATATTCCTCTACAGATCACATGTTCACACATGTGTCCATGATTAAATGATGTTTATTTAGTGAAAGAAAGAGTACATGTTATGTCGCGTTTGTCGATTACATGAAAGCGTTCGACTCTGTTGATAGGGGTAGTCTTTGGTTAGTTTTGCAGAAAGTTAACACATCAACTAAAATGCTTAAAATGCTTCAGGCAGGCAGGCCGACAGACAGGCAGAAAGACAGACAGGCAGAGTGACAGAGAGACAGAGAGACAGGCCGACAGACAGACAGACAGACAGAAAGAAACAGACAACAATGTTCACGTACTATCTTTAAGCCGTTCAATTACACAGCGATAGGGTCGGTTTTTCTGGGGGGGTTTCCATCCAGTTTCTGTCCATCTTCGTCGCCTTAGTTTGAGGTTCATTCTGCCGAAACACGCGCAATCCCCCTTTGATGAAGACGATTTAACTCGAGCATCCTTCCTCGGATCCTCCCCTCCTCCTCCTTCTTCTTCTCCTTCCCCTCTTCGCCTCAGTCCATCCTTCCTTAATTCCTTCTCTTCTTTCTTCCCTCACTCGTTCCCCAAAGTTGTTAGCTTTGAAGATTCGAACGAAGAGTTCCAGCTTTTCTTTGAAGCTCGAGCTTCGTTTCAATTGTGTCGTGATTGCTTTCTCCGCTTGTGTTTTGTTTGCATTGAAAACACACATGTTTTATTTATTCCATTTGATTTTTGTTCTTCTTCTTCCGCTGTGTTGGTTTTACCAGAAAAAAGGGAGAAAACATATCAATATTATATATAGTTTGTTATTGTGTGTGGAACTGTTTGTTGTTGTTATTTGTGTTTAGTTGTTGTTGTTGTTGTTGTTCTTTTAACAGGGTTCTTTTTGCTAGTGTTGTTCCTGCACTTGCTACGTAAATTATTTTTGTTCTGGGTTATTTTGTTTTTTGTTTTTAAATCTCCTTTGCCTTTCATCGGTTTTTTTTATTAGTCTTTTCATTTGCTGTTTGTTAAGTTGCTACATCCTGATTTATTTTGTTAACACCCCCACCCCCACCCCCACCCACCACCCCATCCCCGCGCTTCTTGCGAATTACCACAAGCCAATGCATCTTGTATCTATGTATGCCGAGATACCCGCATGGGCATGCGAAATAATGGTCAACTTAGGACGCTCATTTCACCGCCAGGTGGCAATCAAACCAGTAGGAGAAAGAGAGAGAGGGAGACGAGTCCCTCCCTCTATCTCTCTCTCTCTCTCACTACCCCCAACTAAGAATACCACGCGCTATGCCCCTACTGGTTTGATTGCCACCTGGTGGTGAAATGAGCGTCCTAAGTTGACCTTCTTCTCCTAACTCCGCGCTTACTACTTGAGTTACAAGCTCCTTTCTCTAATCTTGTTTTCTTCTTGTGATCCAGTTTTGTTTTGTTGTTGCCTCATTTAATTTATTTTAAATCGCCCATTTTTGTTCGTTCGTGTGCTTAGTTTCTTAATTCGTGTTGTCACATTCTCAATGCCCTTGTCTCTGCTACTGTCTTTATATAGTTTTTATGTTTCTTTCTGTCTACTGTTTCTGTTCCTGTTTCGTTTGTTTGTTCCCTTCCTCTTCCGATTTTCTCCATGCCCCCACCCCCACCCCCCACCCCCCCCCCCCACCCCACCCCCACTTCTTCTTCTTTCTCTGTTTTGTTTTTTTGTTCATTCTTCGTTTCATTTGATGGGATGTCTCTCTGTCTCCTTATTTGTGTGATTGTTTTTTTTATAAAGATTTTGTCACTCTGGTATTATGGTTTTGGTTTATCATCAAGTCGTTAAACCATAATATCGGCATGTTTAACACTATTTCTTGTCATTAGAAAAAACAACCACCACCCTGCAACAACAACAACAGAAAATATGAAATCTCATTCAGAAGTTTACTTTATGTCATTATCTTCTGTGTGATCGGCTTCTGTTTTCAATCTATTCTCGTTTATTTTGCGAATTGTGTATAATTATATACTTTTCGTTTTCGTGAAATGAAGTAATCATGTATCATTTAATCCTAATCATAATAATAATAATAGTGAATCATTTATATAGCGCACTCCTCCACCAAATGTGGACCTCTATGCGCTTAAAAACAACAAAATTAAAAGCAAGAAATTCAGCAAAAACAAAACAAATAATCGCTCACACACATGTAAATAGACATGCACACACACACACACACACACACACACACACACACACACACACACACACACACACACACACACACACACACACACACACATACACGCAGGCACGCACGTATGCACACATATGCACACACGTACGCGCGCACACACGCACACACACACGCACGCACACACGCGCACACACACACACCATTGCCATCACCACCACTCACCCCACCCAAGAACACAATACATAATACAATCAGTTGAATAAAGCATCAACTCTCTCTCTCTCTCTCTCTCTCTCTCTCTCTCTCTCTCTCTCTCTCTCTCTCTCTCTCTCTCTCTCTCTCTCTCTCTCTCTCTCTCTCTCTCTCTCTCTCTCTCTCTCTCCCTCTCCCTCTCCCTCTCCCTCTCCCACTCCCACTCTCTCTCTCCTCTCTCTCTCTCTCTCTCTCTCTCTCCTCTCTCTCTCTCTCTCTCTCTCTCTCTCTCTCTCTCTCCTCTCTCTCTCTCTCTCTCTCTGAAGCGTTACGGTTCACATAATTATGGAAGAGAATGGTGTGTGAGTGGGTGTTGTTGGGTAATGGATCGATAAGCTTGTTCATGATTTACTCATTTTTCTCAATGACTCTCTCGGTCCCCCCCCCCCCCCCACCCCCACCCCACCCCATGCGCCGTTCGGATCAGACAGTTTATGTGATGAGCCCCCCAGTGCAATCTTCTCCATTCTATCGATCTGATTCATTTTTCTTTCTTCCTTTTGTTTTTTGTTTATGCTGTTTTCCTTCTATGCGTATATGCTCTCTCTTTGCGTCTGTATCTCTGTGTATCTCTCTATCTGTGTGCCTGTCTCTGTCTGTCTGTCTGTCTCTCTGTCTGGGGGTTTTTTCTGTCTCTCTCACTCCCCCCCCCCCCCCCCTCTCTTTCTCACCCTCCCTCTCTTTTTTTAAAAGAGTGGCCTATGGCCAAAGTGCATTACAATAATTTTAGTAATTTTCTCTCTCTCTCTCTCTCTCTCTCTCTCTCTCTCTCTCCTCTCTCTCTCGTCTCTCTCTCTCTCTCTCTCTCTCTCTCTCCTCCTCTCTCCCCCTCTCCTCCTCTCCTCTCTCTCTCTCTCTCTCTCTCTCTCTCTCTCTCTCTCTCTCTCTCTCTCTCTCTCTCTCTCTCTCTCTCTCTCTCTCTCTCTCTCTCTCTCTCTCTCTCTCTCTCTCTTCTCTCTCGTCTCGCAGAAGAATAAGACTAATAATTTGTTGTTCCCTACTGGTTTGGTACCCTGATCGGTGTCTCTCTTTTTCATAATTTGCATCACACCTCACACTCATGTACATGAAAATGTTGTTAATAACAAACAGTGTAGCATAGCCCCAGACATCCTGAGCTTATTGCTGATGTTGATGCATCAACACTCACCTACAAGAATGCTCATCATTATCCCCCTCAGTTGTGACATAACATCTCCACAATACTGTTGGTATTATGCTTATGATCTGGTCATCAATGGCATGACATCAAATCTCCACAACACTAATTAATATTATGCTTGATATCTGATCATTGTTGACATGGCATCAACATACCCGCAATACTTTTAACCCTTTCACCGCCAAAGTCTCATTTTAGCACCACAGTGATTTAACACCTATGTCACTAAAAGGCATCAACTTGGGGTCTATTATCCAAAACCCCTATTGTCTTAGTTTTGCGAAGTAAGGTTAGACCATATTTTATATTTGTCACATAAGAATCCCCAATACTGCAGATGGATTTTGTTCTCTACCCAGGTAAATGTAATGGAAATGTTTAGCTGAAAAATGGCTGGCGGTGAAAGGGTTAATATTATGCATTAGCTACATCTGATCACCATTGGTATGACATCAACTCTCCACAACACTATGTTTAAGATCTGATCATCATTGGCATGACATCAACCCCCCACACTACTATGCTTAATATCAGATCATCATTCACATGACATAAAAACTCTCCACAATACTAATTAATTTTATGATGAATAATCTGATCATTGCTGCCCCACTAAGCGAACTTACCTATGGACTCAAAAAAGAACATCACTGGTACTGTTTCTCCATTTTTTGCTGGCAGTTGCTGTAGCAAGCTTGACTACAACAGGAGGATCGCCATCACGACCACCACCCAACCACCCCACCCGCAAGCTGACTCCACCCACTCTACACCCCGAGACGGATGGACAGAAGGCTGAAGGAGCGGAAGAAAGGACGGACAGACAGGCAGGATGGAAGAAGCAGCCAGGCACAGAGACGAACAAGCATGCAAGATAACCCAGGAGGGGACAAGATAGAAGAAGTGCGATGAGTGTGGTGGTCGTCAGAATGGATTCGTGCACAACCTCAGAGGGATGTTTCATTTGTTGAGGGTAATCAATCCGTTCTACAGAGGGTAATGATACACTATATTATATTCCCGCTGAATATAATTATTTAGTCTGCTGAGAAAGAACGAAAACAAATCTGTGCCCGAAGAGAAAAAAATGAAATGGAATGGAAAAGACCGAATCCGTTTTTGAAAGAAAACAAAAGCAAACAAACAGAACATACTGAAAATGTGAACCTGGGTGTCACCAAGAAAACAACATGTGTGAAGGCTACTACAGTTTTATTTTTGTTCGTGTTCAATTTTATTTTTGTTCGTGTTCAATTTTATTTACACTGCTGGAGGGAGAGTGGAGGGGGGTGCTGGTTTGATTTTTTTTCTCTCTCTAAAATTATAAGACAATGTTGTTGGGTTTTTCCCCGAGAAGAGATGGAGGAAATCCCATTGTATGCAGAGAATGAACGACACAGAGACAGAATTAGTCTTGCTGCAGATAAAACACTTGTGACCCAGCACCACGAAAGGGACATTAAGTCGCTGGGCTAGGTTCTTACAAGCAGTTTGCAAAGTCAAAATTCTCATTTATATCAATTTTGAGTTATGTGTATTGTTGTGCTTTCTAACATCTCATATTTCATATTTATAAAGGACATTTTTTGTTATATCCCCCCCCCCAAAATGCCTTAAAATGAGTATTTTCTTAAATTAAGCTAGGCTAAGCTTTAGACTGTGATTTATCAAAATGACCAACAGTCACCACCTTGCCAACTTTAAATACTCATAACTCTAAAACGGAACAACCTAATTTTACTTTATATTTAACTCTGGCGGTACCATAGCCGATGAGGTTTAACTGAGGCGTGGTTACCGCTACACCAATCTATATTGTTAAAAACTCGGGACTTTACTGGTGTTGCACTGCCTCCGGGCATTGCAGCCAGTATTGTTCCCACCATCTTTGTATTTACAAATGTCCCATATGTGTCTATGACCGAGAGGACGTAAAACATCATTTTCACCACATCACGGAACAAGCTACAAGACTGGTTCATATACCATTTGAACGAGAACTGTCTGAAGTTTCTAGCTGTGCCATTGTGTCAAAATTGTCATTTCCACACTTAATGTCTCTTTTGTGGTGCTGGGTCACATTTGTTAGTTGTTGTGAAGGAACTCTGTAGAACATGATGAGACAGAAAGAAAATTATATCAATCCCTGCCTAACACTTGCACTTGTAAGGAAGAACAGTCAATGTCTTCGATCTGTTTGAGTGGACGGACTATTCGTGTGAAAAGACATTACATTAAAGAGTCATTCTTTCATTCACATACACGGATTATGTGTATGTAA
>CM065691.1:55129246-55131746 GCA_017654935.2 Phymorhynchus buccinoides
CTCTCTCTCTCTCTCTCTCTCTCTCTCTCTCCCTCTCCCTCTCTCCCTCCCTCTCTCTCTCTCTCTCTCTCTCTCTCTCTCTCTCTCTCTCTCTCTCTCTCTCTCTCTCTCTCTCTCTCTCTCTCTCTCTCTCTCTCTCTCTGGAGCTAGCAGCAAACTGAAGACAGACTAGCAAGTCTCCAGGGAACCTCCAAGAGATGGATGAAAGCAGCCTCTTCTCTTTTCTGGCACCGACTTCCCATGCCAGAATCTGAAGTCCTCGGCGCCTTTTATTTCTTGGGTCAAATGTCTCTTAACATTGGTTGGCATTAACCGGCAGTATGGGCTGGTAGCACAGTGAGAGCTTGCATAATAAATGGGTTTCTACAGCTGTGGATTGGAGCATCATGATGCAGCTTATTCTTTTTATTATTCTTGTTATTGTTCTTATTTTTCTTATTGTACTTCTTGTACTACTACTTCTTCTTCTTCTTCTTCTTCTTCTTCTTCTTCTTCTTCTTCTTCTTCTTCTTCTTCTTATTCTTCTTCTTCTTCTTCTTCTTCTTCTTCTTCTTCTTCTTCTCCTCCTCCTCCTCCGCCTCCTTCTTCTTCTTCTTCTTCTTCTTCTTCTTCTTCTTCTTCTTCTTCTTCTTCTTCTTCTTCTTCTTCTTCTTCTTCTTCTTCTTCTTCTTCTTCTTCTTCTTCTTCTTCTTCTTCTTCTTCTTCTTCTTCTTCCTCTTCCTTTCAAGGATTTATACACTTTCAATGATTTATACACATTCATCTTCCATCTTCTTCTTCTTCTTCTTCTTCTTCTTCTTCTTCTTCTTCTTCTTCTTCTTCTTCTTCTTCTTCTTCTTCTTCTTCTTTTTCCTCTTCCTCTTCCTCTTTTTCTTCTTCTTCCTCCTCCTCTTCTTCTTCTTCTCCCTCTCCCTCTTCCTCTTAATCTTCTTCTTCTTCTTCTTCTTCTTCTTCTTCTTATTTACAATCATCACTTATTATCTAGGGGGTACTACAAATACTGCCTCTCAGTAACGCATCCAAACGGATCGGTTGGTTGGCCTTTGGGGACCTTCCCCCCAACACCGGCTCTCTTAAATGCGTGCCTTTAGGCTGAGAGAGTGGGGGTGTACCACAGGCAAGGCATCACCACTCTAAGCAGATTATATCCCAGATATCCAGAATCTTTTCAAAGTTGACGGCTTTCAACTGTTCATTTTATGTGTCTGTATCTTCCTGTCTTTCTTTTGTTTTATGTGCACTAGCAATCGCCCCGTGGCAGTTTTAACCCCATGGCAGTATTGAACAATACTGGAGGCAGTGCTAAACCAGTAAAGTCCCGATTTTTTAATAATACAGATACGTTTGTGTCATCTCCTTGTAATCTCCACTGCACCCCCCCCCCCCCACCATCCCTCCGCCCACCCACCCACCCACCCCCTACCCCACCCATAACCAGCTGGCTGACCTACTCGTCACCCCAGCACGTGTGAACCATGGTCTCATGCCCACAGCAGTCCCCCCACCCCCTTTAATAACAGCACGTTTGGACATATGTCGTTTCGCCTAGTGAGTGAAACTGTACACTGGTGCATGTCGCGCGCATTTATGAACGGATGCTGTTCCAATTTCCTGCCATGCTTTGCCCGGGTCATAGCAAGCCTGACAGCAAATGTGAGGCGATTCGGTTAAGACACGGCGGAGTTATTCGTGAAAAGGTGAAGCGGCATCTAGCGCGGGCGTTTCTGAACCGATTCGCTTCCGGTTTGGCACAAGGATAGTCCCCGGCCCCAGTCATCTTCCTGCCAAATGCGAAGGCAATCGGCCCAGAACGCCGGAGATACGGGCGCCGAGAGGCCGGCGGATGCGCGTTTCGCGCATTTGCGAAACCGCGCAAATGACACGGCCGCCTCGGTTGCCGTTGCCATCGCCCCATGAGGGCTCACAGCAAATTTGAAGCGATTCGGTCGAAAAACGGCGGAGTTATAAGGCCCGTTTCGTGTTTCAGACACACACATACACACACAGACACACACAGACACACACACACACACACACACACACACACACACACACACACACACACACACACACACACACACACACACACACACACACACACATACACACACACACACACACACACACACACACACACACACACACACACACACACACGGACAGTTGGCTTTTTACTATATGATGATGACTGGCTTCTTTTTTCTGTTCCTTTTGTTCTTCTTGTCTTTCTATGCGTAGGTTTTATTTTGTTTATTTTTCCTGTTTATTCTTCATCAATCCCTCATTAGTCGGTTTGTGTGTGTGTGTGTGGTTTTTTTTTCAAAGATAATATAAGATCTTATCTTTCGGAGTTCATCATCTCTGAAGTGCCGTGCATCTAGCTTTCAAATGATTGGATAACTTAGCTTGTGTTTGTTTGTTTTAGCTTTCGTTCAAGCTTGGGAAAGAGAGAGAGAGAGAGAGAGAGAGAGAGAGAGAGAGAGAGAGAGAGAGAGAGAGA
>CM065691.1:55159246-55163895 GCA_017654935.2 Phymorhynchus buccinoides
ATGCAAACACATATTTATTTGTCAGAATATTCACACACACACACACACGCACGCACTCACGCGCGCACACTCACACAATAAAGAAACGTATGACTTATGACACACACACACTCAACTCAACGCTGTCAAAGCCAAAGCCATACACCAGCACAAACTAGAAACAGCTACTCTTGGTTTACAAACACCCAATCTGTGCTGATAATCTGTTGTTCTTCGAAAAGAATGCTTTATTCTAAGAAAAACTTACTTTCAGTTTGCAGTTAAAAAACCGGTTCACAGCAACTCGAACCGGTTTTTCGAACCGCAAAAGTTTAGCACCGGTTTTTCGGTTCAAACCGGTGTTTTTCCCCACCTCTACAGAAAGTTTCAACATGTGTAACAAAACAGTCCGATGTTTCTAATAAAAACAACATTATGTTAAGGCAGAAAGGGCCGTTTTTACACTTCACTGCTTCTATGTGAGGCAGAGAAAGACCGGTGTTTTTCAATAATAAGTACAAATGTGGAAATTGGTGATTTGACCGCCTTCCACATAAAATTGCTTGAAAGGACAAGACGACTCATTTGGTGGCGAATGGTCACAAATGGAAAAGAGGATTTGGGAAAAAAGACAGGGATTGAGAAAGGTGACGAGTGACGGTGATAGACAGACAGACAGACAGAGAGACAAAGAGACAAACAGACAGAGAGACAGACAGACAGACAAAGAGACAGAGAGACAGAGAGTAATACTCTCCGATGGTGTTGATTTTTTGAGTCAGACTTCTGTAAATATCGCATTGTGCTCGAGACTGATCACACAGAAGGGCCGCATACACTGCATACGATACGATCCGACTGGGACATGTGTCAGGCATGATTCTCGTGAACTTCTACTGTCTGAATGAATCGGATGAAATCCTATTTATTTGGTTCACTATAATTGTTTTTATCAATGCGAATCTGACGGAATATAATTATGTATTTTTTGTATCGGGCATGTTATTTGATTCGTGTATTGCCATCTACAGGGACACAGTGAACGAAACCATGTTGTTGTTGTGTACCCTGGCTTAATGATTCCAGGGATCATTCCCAACAGCCGAAGTATTTTGAACACTATGGTGCAAATGCATCAACTAGGGATGAGAACATCACGTGTGTGACCGTTTTTGATTACCCCACCACCATAAGCAGTCACAATCGTATCGCATGAGATCGAATCGTATGCAGTGTGTAGCGGAAGATTGAAAGAATCGAAGCGAAAGGGGAGTGTGGTGTTGTGGGGGGGGTGGGGGTGGGGGTGGTGTGAGGAGGGGGGTGGATATGTGGAGGCAGGGGGATATTAGGATAAAAGAATGAGCACACAGGCAAACAGACAAAACAAGCACGGGACAGAATGGAGCAGTTTAATAGAAGGATTGAAGCTTAGACTAGATTAATAAGAAGAGACGAGACGAAGACACAAAAAAGAAGCTTGAGAAATGAATGCGGAATGTTTAGTTTCATTAATGGCGTCGAAATAAGGTGTAGGTGTTCTCTCTTGGAATACAGCAGGGTTTTGTTTCTGGAGACAGAAAAGAGGGATTTTGGGCCGGTAAGGTTTAGGAGGAAGTTACACTGAACGAGAGGCAGAGAGAGAGAGAGCGATGGAGAGAGAGAGAGTGAGAGAGAGAAGGAGAGAGCTGACGGAGAGGATGATGAGATCCGACGAGAGAGAGGGGGAGGAGAGAGAGAGAGGGGGGGGAGAGGTAGGGGGAGAGAGAGAGAGAGACAGGGATAGAGAGAGAGAGAGAGAGGGGAGGTAGGGAGAGAAGAGAGAGAGAGAGAAGACGAGAGAGAGAGAGAGAGAGAGAGAGAGAGAGAGAGAGAGAGAATCGGCCAGGGGTAACAGAGAGAGAGAACGAGAGAGAGATGATAGTATCAGAGAGATGATGAGAGTTTGAGAGAGAGATTGAGAGAGAGAGAGACAGAGAGAGAGACACAGAGAGGAGAGACACAGAGAGAGACACAACAGAGAGAGCACAGAGGAGAGACGAACGATAGAGAGAGGGGGACACACAGAGAGAGACACAGAGAAGAGAGCACCAGACAGGGAACCACAGAGAGAGAGACACAGATAGAGAGTACACAGAGAGAGACACACAGAGAGACATAGAAAGAGAGTAGAAACAGACAGAGATAGTCGATATTGGACAGGGTAGGGACGGGCGGGGGTGGAGGATCAAAAAAGGGAGTAAGTGAAAGGATGGAGGGGGTTGGTGACCTAAACGCGGGAGGAGACAAATAAACGTCTGGCGTTTGACTTTTAACAGATGTCTTCTGTTAAATCGCCTTACCACACTAAAACACGTTCGGTGTTTCATTGTATAAAGCCAGAGAGAGAGAGAGAGGAGAGAGAGGAGAGAGAGAGATAGAGAGAGAGAGAGTAGAGAGAGTGAGAGAGAGACAGAGACAGAGACAGAGACCAGAGAGACAGAGAGACAGACAGACAAACAGAGAACAGACAGGTCAGAGACACAGAGAGCCACAGAGAGAGACAGAGAGAGAGATGTACAGAGAGAGAGAGAGAGAAAGAGAAGAGAGAGAGAGAGAGAGAGAAGAGAGAGAGACAGAGAGAGAGAGAGCATGAGAGAGAGAGCATGAGAGAGAGAGAGGAGAGAGCAGAGAGAGAGAGAGTGAAAGTAGTGGATGGCGGGGGAGCGGTGAGAGTTGAGCGAGTGGGAGTGGGAGTGAGAGAGATAGCGAGAGTGCTAAGGTCTCGGATTAGTCGGGGGGGGGGGGTGGGGGGGGGGGGGGGAGTGGGGGGGGGGGGGGGGGGGGAGGGGGGGGGCTATAGGGGGATAGGGGGGGGGGGAGAACACAGAGAGAGAGATAAGGGGGAGAGTAGGGGGGGGGCGGATCAGGGGGGGGGGGGGGGGGGGGGATTGAGACGGGGGGGGGGAGGGGGGGGGGGTGGGGGGGGGGGAGGGGGGGGAGTAGGAAGGGGGGGGGGTAGAATTAACAGATAGATATACAGGAAGACAGAAGGACGTCAGAATAAGAGAAAGAACAGTCTGGAGTGCGAGAGAGAGAGAGAGAGGTGAGAGAGAGAGAGGAGAGAGACTGGAGGACAAATAGACAACATATAGAAACAGAGTGTGGGGGGGGGGGGGGTAGAATAGACAGAGACAACTGCAGGAGAGAAGACAGAATGACTCATAATAAGAGAAAGATAGATAGATAACTAGAGAGAGAGAGAGAGAGGAGAGAGAGAGAGAGAGAGAGAGAGAGAGAGATAGAGAGCGAGGAGATAGGGGGGGGTAACAGTATACACTGAATGCCATGAAGTACGTGCGCGTGAGGTGTTTTGTTTCCAGCGCCATCTGCTGAGAGCCGTGCCTCTGGTTGTGTCATGCACCAAGACTTGCAAGTTCAATATAGACATCACATAGTCAAATATTATGAGATCATTCCATGGGTCAATGCCATGCGGGCTGGTGTAAACATAAACCCGTGAATGAAAGTACAAGTTCAGGCATGCTCCTGGAATCAAGATTGAAATAAACAAACGACAGAGAAGAGTCTTCGTGAGTAGCCATCTTGTCATCCGCGGACCCACTGTCCTTTATTATGTATTAGGTACTTTATAGTCACAGAGGCATCTCTGTGAAATTGCTTCCCCTCCTTGCTTTCCTATCCTGGAGAGAGCCGCGTAAACAGCCAGAGTGGGCGCCGCCACCCTTTTTTATTTTTTGTTTGCAGGCTGTTTTTGTTGTGTGTGTTGGATGAGGAAGGAATTTTGACCAAATGACAACTTTGTCGTTGCCACTGGGTTTAACGTGTGCTAAGTGCATGGGCACACGGGGCCTCGGTTTATCGTCTCATCAACTCACTCACGTCTCATCATCCGAAACAGACTAATTCCATCCACGTTTCAAGCTAGCGTAAAGCCTAGTGCGAAGTGCGAGAAAAATCCAAAATCCCCTCTACCACCCACGGGTTCGAAAGCGGGTTTACTTGACACGTGGCGATCGCGCTACCACTGTGCCACTCTAACACTGTGCCACTCTACACCCTAAGATCGAACATGTCTGACAAAATTGATTGCAAATTAAAATAACAAGTCGATATATATGTAATTCTAACACCATCCACACCCGTCCTGTATGCACAGACACACACGCATTTTTTAATAATAATAATAATAATAATAATAATAATGATCATAATAATCATGATAATAAACGGAAAGACACTTATATTGCGCTTTTTTTACTTTTTATCGATCAACAAAGCGCTTTAAAACGATCAGCATATGCAACAAAACACCGTACAACAACTCACAAACAACCACAAATAGACCTCGCCGACGCACAACAACACACACGCACAGCACGTGCAACGCAACGGCGAGTGAACGAACAGCGTCTTGTTCTTGCATTTCTTTTCCTTGCACACAGACATACACAGGAACCAACAATGGGGGGTACAGACACTACACACCCGAATTTAATTAAACACACATAAAAACAACATTTTTATTTAATGTTTACTAAAACAGCAACAACACCACTTACAACAAACATCATAAAAAATTAGGGGTAAGTGAACAACACTTTACAAGCACGCGCGCGCGCGCAGCCAAACGCACACACACTACACACACTAAACATACCGCTGCGGAACCT